>PVKS010049376.1:0-12007 GCA_004027875.1 Aplodontia rufa
ATAAGGGAGGGTAATTGGGGGGGGGCACTCCTGGGGATAATTGCAATATCCAGAATATATACACATTTTATATTATTTTGTTAAAATCTTGTAACATTGTTCAAAAATAAAAAAAAAAGAAAGAACTGGATATCAGAAAGTCAAGAAAAGTTTGTTTTTGTTCTCTGGGATTTTAGGTTGGCCCTGGTTGATTGATTCCAGAAGATTCAAGGAGAAAAGGACAGGCTGCCAAGAAGCTAAGTGCTTAAGGAGTTTGGGGGTTATATTAATTTTCATATTTAAATTTCATCTATTGCCATGAATAATAAACAGGTCTCAATCTGGGGAATGTATCAAGTTCTTCTGGTTCTAAGATTCTATGATTCATTTTTGAAATTAAAAATTAAAATTAACCTTATGTAATTATATTGATTTATTAAGAGTTTTTGCCATCTGGATAATTATTTTATTTTCCCCCACAATCTTTTGTTGGATATCTTCTGTAAATGTCAGCCATACTTCATCATACCTATATTGTTTTTTTCTTTAAAAAATGAGTTTGTGTGTATGCGTGTGTGTGTGTGTGTGTGTGTGTGTGTATTTTCTGGTACTGGGTATTGAACCTAGGATGTCACACATACTTGGCAAGTACTCTAGCACTAAGTTACACCCTGCCCAGACATTTAAAAATTTTATTTTGACATGGTCTTTGCTAAGTTGCCCTGACTGGTCTTGAACTTGAAATTCTCCTGCCTCAATCCCCTAAGTAGCTGGGATCACAGTTCTTTACCACCATACCTGGCTCCATGTATGTATGTATGTATGTGTATATATATTTGGTTCAACAGAGTCTTATGTGTTGCTTCACATTCTTCCATGCATACATATTGACAGAGTAGCTTAAACCCAATCTTTGTCCAAGATCTCCACCCCCTTCACCCACTCCCCAATATCATGTCTCCTCTGTTACGGATATAAATGACTATATACATGTATTTTAATATTGGAATTGCTAGATTTTTATGCCTGCCTGAGCATATTTTGGCTTCCCATGGGAGTCAAGTGTACCCTACAGTATTGATCACCCTCTTTTTCCTCCCTTTCCTCCCTCCTCTTTTTTCCTTCCCTCTTCATCCCTTCGTAGCTATAGTTCCCACAGCTTATCTGTTACTTCAAATTTGGTGGGTCTATTAACTAACCTTGACTAACTTGCAACCTGTCTTAGGTTTTATTCTAGCTTCCACATCTGAGAGAAAACATTCAACCCTTAAGTCTCTGTGTTTGGCTTGTTTCACTTAGCATGTGTTTCTCCGTTTCTATTCATTTACCTGCAAAAGCCATGATACTGTCCTTTCTAACAGCTGAGTAGAACCCCATTGTGTGTGTGTGTGTGTGTGTGTGTATATATATATATGTATGTATATATATATACATGTATGTATATATATATATATATGTATGTGTATATATATATATATATATAGAATCTCACAGGTTTTGTATCCATTCATCCAATGAAGGGCTTCCAGATTATTTCTTTAATTTAGAATTATAAATCAAGCTGCTATAAAAGTATCAATACCCATAGTCAATAGCTTTTCTATACTCCAACAGCAGTTCAGCTGGAGAAGAAATCAGGAAATCTGTCCCATTCACAATAACCTCAAAAAAAATACTTTGGAATTAACCTAACAAAGGAAATAAAAGACCTATACAATGAAAACTATTGAACACTGAAGAAAGAAATTGAAGAAGATCTGAGAAGATGGAAAGACATTTCATATTCTTGGTTAGGCAGAATCAATATAATTAAAATGTTCATTCTGCTGAAAGTGATAGACAGATTCAGTGTAGTCCCCATCAAGATACCAAAATCATTCTTCACAGATATAGAAAAATTAGTTCTCAAATTCATTTGGAACAATAAGAAATCTGGAATAGCCAAAGCACTACTAAGCAAAAGCAAGCAAATGAAAACAAATTAACATAAAAAACAAAACAGGTGGTATCACAATATCTGACCTAAAATTATACTATAGAACTGTAGTAGGAAAAATGGCATGGTATTGATATCATAATAGGCAGGAATACCAATGAATAGAATGGAAGACACTGAGAGAAGCCCACAAATCTTTAATCAGCTGATGTTCGACAAGGTGTGCAATGCATATTTAACTACAATACCCAGTTTCTAAGGTTGCAACCAATGGCCTTAGAAAGCAGGTGGTGTGTCAGAAGTGGTGACATTACTGATTTTTATGATGAAAAGAGTTCTAAGGATTATTCTTCATATTTGATTTTCCTTTTATATGCTTTAAAAATGCTGTTTAGAGCATTTTCATGGCTCTAATGATATTCCTATTATAATAATTACCCAGTAGAACTCAGTACAACCTGCAAGCACCCCAAAGCCACAGAAAGCGAGCAAGGAGGTGCAGTCTGATGGAAAGGCCTACCAGAGGCAAGATGCCCGCTCCGGCACCAGCTCTGTGCCCGTGAAAATGACTTTTGCACATATTCACCTCACTTTTCTTATTTGCAAAATAAGGTTGTTGTTTATGTGAGGTCTAGGGATTTTCTCAGTATCATTTTATGATACTGAAATGTTTAATGTTTTTAAAAATCACCAATCATTCTTATGTAACAATTTGAAGGAGTGCATTTCTGCAAAATTTTATTTTCCATATGTGTCTGAGCCATTACTGTTTTTTTTTTTTTTGGTGATAAGGATTGAACATAGAGCTTTGAATGTGCAAAATATACCTGTTCAGCTTAAAGTTTAGTAAATTTAGTTTTTCTTTGGTGCCAGGTATATGTTTAATTTGGTGCATGTGTATAATATCATTGACTGGGAGGCTGAGACAGGAGGATAGCAAGGGCAGACTAGACAACTTAGACCTTCTCTGAACATAAAAAATAAAAAGGACTGGGGATGTAGTTTAGTGATAGAGCACCCTGGCTTCAACTGCTAGTACTGAAAAAAAAAAAAAGGTCTTTTTCTTCGGCCATATATGTTATCTTCTCTTCCCACTTCCCAAAGGAAAAAATACAGATGTTATACTAGTTTTTTTTTTCCTTTCAACTAAAAAGGCAAGGTTTAAGGTTAACTTTCTGAAAGCCATTGTGGCTCATTTTAGTGGCAAAGAATAATAAAGTAGATTGTTAATACAGCAGGGATTCAGTGTAATTCTCCTTAATTTATTATTTCTTTGGGGTTACCTAAAGAAGAATCACGTTTCTTCTCTTTGGCTTACTTATAGACTGGACGCATGTCTTGAATGTTATGTTGGAAGTCCACACAGAATGCATGGAAGCCGTGTTTGTGTTTGTTTTAGTGATCACCACTGCGCATAATAGGTGACTGGATATGGTGTGAGTGTATCCCCCAAAGGTTCATGCACAGAAAGTGTGGTCCCCAGTGTGGCAGTGTCCAGGTGGCAGAACCTTTAAGTGGTGGGCCAGATGGAAGATGGGGGGGGCACTGCTCTCAGGAGGGACAGATATAATTTTTGTACAATCAAGTTTTCATAAGAGTGAATTAGTATAAAGTGAGGCCACTCCATACATTTGACCATTTTTGTACTTGGCTGGTTCCTTTCGTACTTCTTCACCATGTTGTGATGCAGCTAGGGGGTGGGGGGCCTTTGCCTAGGTGGTATGCCATTTGGACTTTGCAGCCACCAGAATTATAAGCCACATAATCTTCTTATCTTTACATATTACCCACCATTGAGTTTATTTATTTATTTATTTATTTGGTTCTGAGGATTGAACTCAGGGGCATTTAACCACTGAACCACATCCCCAACCCTTTTTAAATATTTTATTTTGAGACAGGGTCTCACTTTTTCGCTTAGGGTCTCACTACGTTGCTGAGATTGGCTTTGAACTCATGATCCTCCTGTCTCAGCCTCCCTAGTTTCTGGGATTACAGGCCTGTGCCACCCTGCCTGGCTTACCACAGAGTTTATTGTATTAGTATACTCTTATATTGTTATAGTATATTGTTATAGCAACACAAACTAATACTACTAGCGTATCCTATGTTTGAAGTTTGATCTCTGTGAACCCACATGTGTCAGTTTTTCTGCCATTGGTACCTTGGTTTTAACAAAGTTGTGGGGAAAAGTGACGTTAAACGCTGTTGCAATGAACTTTTTTTTACAGGTGCTTTTCTAAATGTTCAGGGACAGTACCTATGAGCCTGTTTCCTATTACTGCTATAGCACATTACTAGAAACTTGTGCTTTACAAAAATAAAATTTTTTTGTCCTACAATTCTGGATGTCAGAAGCCTGAAGTACTGTGCTCCTGGAGGCTCTTGGAGAGATTTGTTCCTCACCTCTGGTTTCTGTAGGCTGCATGTTCTCCTTGGCTCATTCCCTCTTCCTCATTTCACTCTGACCTCTATTTCATCATCACATCTCCTCTGACTGTACCTTTCTTGCTTCCCCTTAGGACCCAAGTTATTAGATTGGGCCCAACCATATAATCCAGGGTAATCTCCCCATTTTAAGGTACTAAACTAACATATCTACACCGTCTATTTTGCCATATGACATATAGCATGTTCACAAGTCCAGGAATCAGGTGTGGGCACCTTTCAGGGCCATTTTTTTCTGTCCATCCCAGATCCCTTCTAATCATTAAGGTTGGCCCCTGGATGTTAGATGCCATGTGTCCTGGTCATTCTTTATAACATTACCCTATTTTATTAAATCTCAGAATAGTGTGTTTGTCATTTAACTTATTTTTATTTGTGTGTTCACATTCTATCTCCCTCTACTAGAAGATAAGCTTCACTAGAGCAGAAATATGGTCAGTCTTCTTTATCACCTTGTCCCCCAAATCTAAATAGTTTCCAGCATTTGATAGACTCTTAGAAGTTTGTTGAATGAAGCAATCTGTGTACAGTCTAAGGTAGCCTGCTTTCCATTAAAGTTATATTAACACTCCCCTATTCCTATTACTATCAATAATGCAAGCATATTGTACCAAATAGCAGTTAATCAAGCTGCTTGATTTTGTCAGTAGATTTTTTAAAAAATTTAAGTATAGGGGTCTGTCCATGGGACATGATTGAGGCAATAAAATAATCTACCAGATGTAAAATTGATCTGTAGAAAAAAATATACATAAAGAGTTGACATGCAGTAAAATGGATGGAACTGAAGGACAATATGTTAAGTGAAATAAGCCAGAAATAGAAAGACAAACATTGCTTATCTTGTCTCATATGGGAGGTAAAAAGTTAATTTTAAAGTAGAGGAGACCACTGGGTGTGTTGGCACATGGCTGTAATTCCCAGTGACATGGGAGGCTGAGACAGGAGGATCATAAGTTGAAGGCCAACCTCAGCAATTTAGTAAAGCCCTAAGAAGCTTAGTGAAATCCCATCTCAAAATAAAAAAATAAAAAGTGCTATGGATGAGGCTCAGTGGTAAAGTGCTCCTGGGTTACATCCACAGTGAAATGAAGAAAGGAAGAAAGGAAAGGAGAGGGGAAGGGAGGTAAAGGGGAGGGAGGGGAAAGTTGAGCATTACTTACTAGAGGTTGGGAAGGGGAGGGGACAATGGAAAGTCTGGATAATGGGTGACAAAATACAGTTAGATAGGAGGAATAGGTTCATAGCACAGTAGGGTGACAATATTCATAATAATCAATTACATATTTTATTAAGAACAGAAGAGAGGAATTCAAAGGCTCCCAAAATAAAGAAGTGGTAAGGAACTGGAGATATAATTACCCTGATTTGATTAGTGCACATTTTATAAATATTTTGGAATAACACACTAAAACTCATGAACATGTATAATTATTACATGTTTATGAAAAGAAGTCACCTGTAATCCCAGTGACTTGGGAGGCTGAGGCAGGAGGATTGCAAGTTGGAGTCTAGCCTCAGCAACTTAGTGAGACCTTGTCTCAAAAAGTAAAAGTTCTGGGATGTCCCTTAGTAGTAAAGTGCCTTTAGATTCAATTCCCAGTAACAAAAACATAAAAATTAAAATTATAATAATAAAAAGAAAAAAATAACTAGACAGAATTAATACAAATAGTAAATACCCTACCAAAAAAATGGTAATAGTACCTTGATCTGAGCTGTAATCATGATGCCAAGATAAATAGCTTGGGCCTTCCACCCTGTGCGCTACAGATTTACAGTGCTAGCATTTGTAATTCAAAGGAGACAGAGAAGAGCTATAATAGTCATGCACGGACCTAGAAGAATGGAGGGAGAGATTCATTTTAATTGAGACATCACTTCTGGTAAGTAGAGCTTTACTCAGGCTATTTCTAAAGAAACCCAAAGAGCTTTTAGGCAAAAGAACATTATGCATTGACATGTCGTTAATAACAACCCTGATGGAAAGATTGGATTTCCATATGCAGGTGATTTACAACTGTTCCACTGTTCGCTTATGTATCCAAGTGATTGTTAAAACAATCCTTAAATGAGTCAGACAGTCAGGAAGTACTAATTGAGTACGTGATGCTGGTTAGTACTTAAGCCCTGATGTGACCCTGACCTGCAGTGAGGAGGAGGAGGACAAGAGGTTGGGAAGACTTCATGGAAGAGAAGTAGTATGGACTGAATTGTATCCCCTAGAAATTCATGTGTTGAAGACGTAACCCCCCAATGTGATTGTTATTTGGAGATATGGCCTTTAAAAAGAGGTGATTAAGCCAGGCCTGGTGGTGCACCCCTGTAATCCCAGTGCTTAGGAGACTGAGACAGGAGGGTCGCAAATACAAAGCCAGCCTCAGCAATTTAGTGAGGCCCTGGAGCAACTTTAGCAAGACCCTGTCTCAAAAAATTAAAAAAACAGACTGAGGGTATGGCTCAGTGGTTAAGTGCAGCTGGATTCAGACATGATTGAAGGCCATTCGCAAGCCAAACAAAGAGGCCTCAGGACAAGCCAAATCTGCCAGTGCCTCAATCTTGAAAAGGAAAATTTCTGTACTTTAAGTCACCCAGTGTGTGGTATTTGCAGCAGATGCTCTAAGGAGGAACTTGACCTACGTTTTGAGATGGGTAGGGCTGATTCTGGGGAACTGCCTTGGTGAAGGGTTTTGTTCAAAAAAGTCTTCAGCAGAAGTAGTGAATAAAAGCCATTGAAAAGTTACAATAAACATAGCTTTTGTAACTGAGATGCAAGAACTTAGTGTGGATGGCGTGTAAGGCGGTGCTTGGAGCTTATGTGCTGTTATGCCTGCACTGAGTGGGGGAGGTGATTATGGAAGATCTTGAAATTTGGGAAGAAGAGATTTGTATTTGAGACAGTTGAAAATCTGGGGCTCACATTTGGGGTTTTGGCAAGGAGTCAGTTTGGAAAGATGAGGGGTGACCTAGCGTGTGGCAGAGGTAGAAGTGACGAGTAAAGCATGACTCCAAGGACTATCATGGAAACAAAGTTTGGTGACAGCCCTAGTGTTGCTTAGGAAGAGTGTGGGAAGAGTGAGGAGTTAAGATCAAATGGCTGATGAAGGTAAGGGTGTTCAGAAAGCTCTTCAGCTTTGGGTTTGTATGAGAATGGGAAAGTGTTAGCCACTGAGGTATAGCATCGTCCCATCCCAACGTCTTCCAAAAGTCTTCATTGTTAAGTAAGCTCTCGAGTCTCAGCTAATCCTGTAGTTTACTGTATAGGAAGTCCCAGGGATGGTTGAGGTGCCCTTTATCCCGCAGATTTCTAGGAGGTGCCTTCCACAATGCCCTTGTTTTTAGGGTGCTGCCCCACCATCAGCCTTGCACACTGCACACAGTTGCTCAGATAGTTTTTATTTCTAAAATAAATTTTTTTGTTTTTTTCTCATTATAGGAGTTATACATGTTTATTTTATAAAATTGGATACATCAAAATTCTAGTAATTCATAGTCCTACTGTTTAGATATAGCTTATGTTAATATTTGGGGAGTCAAATGGAATGGATGGTGTGGTGGCCCCTGCCATCCCAGCTACCTGGGAAGCTGAGGCAGGGTGATCACAAGTTCAGCCTCAGCAACTTAGTAGGAACCTGTCTCAAAATAGAGAGAGTTTGAGGAGTAGCTCAGTGATGGAATATTTACTGTTATGTGTGGGCCCTAGGTTCAGTCCCAGCTATTGGAAAAACAAAAAAGGAATAGTTTTGCTTCCTCCTTTATTGTCAGTGAATACATATGATTATTCAGTGTATTATTATTATTATATTTTTGATAACATTATTTTTTTAGAGTGCCTTGTGATCCTCTCTGTGAGTTTGTAGGATGTCATAGAATACAGTGATTACTGTTATCCAAGAAAATTTCAACTGGTGGTACTTACATTAGATATGCAAAGATTAAGATTCATTTTTAGGAAGATGTGGAAACCTCTATGAAATTATTAGGTATGGTAAATTTGAACTGAAATATTATTTTTAAAGTATATATTTGAGATACAATGAATGTGGATATCTTCCTTAAATAAATTATATTCATCATATTATTTCACTTTTGAATTGAACATATTTTCCCTTTTGAATGGACAAAGCTTAATTTTAGAGGAGCTAGTCATTCAATGTAGAATAAGATTAATGAAGGAAAGTCTTCTTGGAAATGGAATGTTTTTACCACTTGAGACAAAGCAGAAAACTAGGGCACTTGTCTTCCTTGATTGGGTGGTAATCCACTTCATATTGGTGAACGCCCAACTTCTAATAAGGTGAAACTTTTGCTTCAATATGCTTTCATTTATTCTCTGTGTTGGACTGGATCTCTCATTTGTGATATCGTAAACCTTTTAGAACAGTCATAAGCAATGCTAATCATCTGATTGCTGGGGCTGACTAATAAGCACCTTTTATCTTTTTGATATTGCAGTTGACTCATGTTGACCAGGCAAGCTTCCAGGTTGATGCCTTTGGAACGTCATTCATTCTTGATGTCGTGTTAAACCAGTAAGTGTTCACTAATCTGCCCTTTCTTTTGTCAGATGCACATAGAATTCAATTTCTTATCCTTCTGTGAAATGTTTTTCTTATGATATTTTACTTTCCTATAGTAATTAAGTACTGCATTTAAAACTATTTTATCTATTGATGAGAAGGTAGAAAGTTTGTCAAATAACAAGTAGATATGCATTTGAAATTGCACAGCTCTAACAGATTTGGAATGTACAATGGAAAGTAAGAGTTATTACAATATTGTATGAGAATATATGTGATCTGAGTTTCCTATGAATGACAGATATGAAAATAATACTTTGAATATTGAAATGTCTTTCTTAAGAATAGCAGAAAAGATAAAATTATACTTATGACTCAGAGGTTCAGCTGTATGATATGTGATGCTAAGTAATACCTGGTATCCATTAGATGCTTTGATATGGGGGCAGAATTGGTAAAGCTTAGAGTACTAGGAATATTCTGTATTTGCAGTGCTATTTTGAAATAGTCGTTTATCTACTTAGAACTTTAGATTGGAAGATGCCTTTTTTTCTTTTCCCCCAGTAGTGGGGATTGAAATCAGGAACTTTGCACTTATTAGGCAAGAGCTCTACCACTAAGATATATCCCCAGACCTGGAGGGTTTTTTTATTTTTATTTTTTAAAGAGTGAGAGGAACAGTGAGTGTTTGTGTGTGTGTGTGTGTGTGTGAGAGAGAGAGAGAGAGAGAGAGAGAGAGAGAGAGAGAGAGAGGGAGAGGGAGACAATCAATTTGATTTAGGTTTTCCTGTGGCTTTTGTTGTATATGTGGTGCTGGGGTTCAAACCTATGTCCTCGTGCATGCCAGACAAGTACCAGAACCTCTGGGACCTCCAGCCCCTGTTTTCTGGTTCTTGACCCAAAGGTACTCCTTGACTTTTTATACTGAAAGGAGTTATATTTATTCATGTCCATTCTGTCCAAAGTGCCTCACTTCCTTGGAGAAATCTGAGTCCCAAAATTTTCTGTTCTCAAGGAGAAACACATATGGCCATAAGTAACAGAGCATGAAGTTTAGAATACTGAGGGTGAAGCAAAAAATTTTTCCAGATATTGGCAGGAACTTTTATTGGACATTTTTCTTCTTATTTCAATGCAAATTTGAAATTACCAGAATTACACAGGATAAAATAATACCATAAATGAAGTTTTCCTAGGCTGAGAAATATGTAGCATGCTTTTTTTTTTTTTTTTTTTTTTTGCCAGGGATCTATGTTAAACAGAGGTGTCAGGTAGCTATTTTTTTAATGTTGTAAAAACAACAATGAAATGATACAAATTTTCCTAAATTATTTTTATGTAGAATGTTTTTATTTCATGGTATCAGTTTATTTATTATCTGTTGTTCTGTTAGTTTAAGAGCATGAAGGTAAAAAATTGAATATTATCTTTGAAAGTTTTTTTTTCTTATGAAGCAAATCTGTGGAACAAGTAGACTTTTTTTTAAGAGAAAAATTAATCTATGTATAGCTGGATTTCAGTTGCAGAATGGATCCAATAATACATATTTTTAGATTAGAATGGAAAGAAGAGTATCATTATATAATGTTTCTTCAGAATGTTCAGTAAACAAGATTATCTATAACCAGAAATATACCAGAGTTCAATTTTAGTTGTAACCTCTACAGGAGGAAGGTAAAAAAAAATGTGAAAGGCTAACAGCAAAAAAACACAGCTAGTTCTTGTTTTGTGAGAACTCTGAAGAAGAGGGTGAGAAGCAATTTTCCTTCATGGGGTCATAGTTGTAAAATTTCATTCTTATGGACAGATATATTAATAAAACTAAACATATGGCCTGTTCTGGCCAAACTAGTCTTGAGGCTACGTTGAACCTTTCCAGAGGTCAGCGATGGGTGTTGGTTGTCTGTACTGTGATATATTCCTCAGGGGGGGAAAGGACTCAGTAAAGACATTTAACTACAGTGTCTGAGGAATTCAGGCCAGATCTTTTCCTATAAATCTCTCTCCTATTCTTCAAGAATTCAATAAACTACTTCAAACAATGAAAGAATATGGAAAAAAATTCTCTCCATCCTTTTATAACAAATGACCTAAAAAAAGCCACACAAACACTCACCCCACAAAGAAGCACACCCTCCACATGGACCGCGGCTGGTTGTTTTATGATGTGAAACATACACCAAAATTAGAAAGAGTTATTTATAGCCTGTCCCTTTCTTTTCTTTTCTTTTTTTAATAAAGAGAGAGGGACAATGAGAGAGAGAGAGAGAATCAATTTTATTTAGTTTTTCACATGGCATTCATTGCTGTGCGACTTTGTTGTGTACGTGGTGCTGGGGTTTGAACTCGCATACTTGCACGTGCTGGGCAAACTCCAAACCGCTGAGCCACCAATCCAGCCCTTTTTTTTTTTTTTTAAAGAGTATCGATTGTTATTTATTTTTCAATCTGATGTTCGTTTCTGCAACATTCAGTTGTGTATGTGGTGCTGGGGTTCAAACTTGGGTCCTTGCACATGCCAGGGAAGCGCTTTAACCATTGAGCCACCGCTCCAGCCCAGTCTTTTTTTTTCTTTAGAAGAAATTCTGTTGTGCAGTTCTCAGATCTTAGATGATCCAACTGCAAAATTTTAACTGTATTTTACAGATTCTGTCTCAGTTAGCTTCTTATTTCAGTCACAACAAATCAGTTTTCCTTTCACTCTGTGATCCTGATAGCAGGCTTCCCAAATCTCTTATTTCACGGAGGTGGGTAGGAAGACAGCTAAGGTAAGACATGACAGCAGGTGGGGCTGGCTATGCAGAATGGAAGGTGGTGTGGAGAAAGTAGGAGGAAGTGGGGCAGAAGCAGGAACAAGGTCAGAAGAAGAGTCCCCAAATTCTATTCAAATGGGCAAGTTCAGTCAGGTCTTTCATTAGAGGAAATCATTTGCCAATTAGTCATCTCTGCTTGCTTTCCACTGAGGCCTTGAGTTTGTAGGGAAAGTAGGAATCACAGTGGGTAAAAGGGTTGAAAGCTAGCTCTGAAAGAGTCTCATTTACTCAACCATGCTCTATGGGCAGTGTGGTTGATGAAGACGATAAAAATAAGTGATGAGGATAAGGGTATAATTAAATGATGATAT
>PVKS010049377.1:0-12009 GCA_004027875.1 Aplodontia rufa
ATAATCAACAAGGAAAGGACCATTATGGAAGCAAAGGAAAATATTGTTGCCTCTCCCACATTATCATGAAAATATTTCCTATAATCCATACCCCTCTCTAATAACTTCAGAATCCTAAAACTATCACAAAACATTTATTTTAAAAAGCATTTCTTTTCTTTACACAAAGGATATTAGACCTCAAGGGATAATTAGTGATGACAGTATTTTACCCTTCATTTATGATAGATCACTCATTTTTGATAAATTATCAATAAAAAACCAAAACGAAAATAATGATATGACTTGAACCAGAAATCATACTGGATTATTTACATTAAGGCCTATGAAATAGCACTTATTAATTCTTTAAAGTGGGAAGAAGTTAATTTCTTTCTAAAAATCATGCCAACAATAACATCAGACATAAGAGTCCTGAACTCAATGTCCTACTGAGGACTTACCTAGTACAGAGATATGGCCTACAGGGTCAGAAAGACAGGATAAAATGATTTAAAAATTAAGGATTTCCAATTTCCACATTGAAAACTGAAGGTTTTCATTCATCCATCAATGTGTTCATTCATTTATTCAAATATCCACTTATGTATTCACAAATGTGAATATGCCACATCCTTGCTATCGCTGGCATTACTGTCCTTAACTAAAACACATACGAATACTAGGAAAGACAAATTAGAAAATACTAATTATTTATCCAACCATGTAAAAGTGCAAGTTAGTCAAAATGGAAGGTGGCATTCATGAAAGAATTTAAGTCTACTATATTTTGCTCTAAGGAGTCCAGAGAAAGACATAGTGTGATTAAGTAGTCCCACTTATTCCTTTCTCATTACTTCTCATTCATCCTTTGTAATTTAATTAGTCTCAGTCTGAAAAATCAATCATTTAGGTATCAATTTCTTTCAAGAACAGGAGCATAAAGAAGAATAAATTAATATTCTCTTAAATTTAAACAGAAATGGGTATCATTGGAAATCCCTGTTTTAACAGCCTTGGTAGCAAATTCCTGGTAATGTGGAAAATATTAAACTCTGTAGAACTCAGGATGGAGAACCATCTGTTCGTGACAACCCTGACAGAGAATCACATTAACTATTGCAAAGTAGTTTCTTATATCCCAGTCAGAAACTGTGTTTTAGACACTGTCTCTCAGTAGTTGGCAATCAGCAACTCCAGCGATCACATAATATCCAATCTTCAAAACAAAAAGTTTTTTTCAGGAAAGCAGAAATTACAGAAAGGTTAATTTCAACTTGGATGGAAATTACATGACTCACATAGAAAGCAACCTGAAATATAATAAATAAATTTGCAAATAAAATGAATATGAAATACAAATTTTAAAATTTACAAACTCTTTGAACAATCATACTATAAATTAATTTAGCTTTCCACTTATAAAAAATGAAAAGGAATTAAAAACTGTAATAATATGTTATGTAAGTAAAAAATGGCACTTAAGTTACTGCAAGAATCAATTTTTGTGCACATTATTAAGGTAATAACAAGGAAGAAATACCAAACTAAAATATATGTGAGCACTAGTTAAACAATATTTCTTTTTTCTTGTTTTTTAAAGAGAGAGGGTTAGTGACAGGAAGAGAGAGAGAGAGAGAGAGAAAATCAATTTTATTTAGTTTTTCATGTGGCCTTCATTGTTCAAACTTTATTGTGTACATGGTGCTGGGGTTTGAATCCATTCCCTGTGCATGCGAGGCAAGCACTGTAATTGCTAAGCCACCACTCCAGCCCCAAGTTAAGCAATATTTCAAATTTTTTAAAAAATGGAAAAAGACAGCAACATTTTTCTTAAAATATTGTTTATTTCATTTGTAAATGAAATGAAAGAAGCAACAAAAGAGCTATAACAAAGATTATTTTTCTACACTTGCCTTGTTTTTCAAGAAAATTGAAAGAATTGCTGACTATACATAAAAAAAAAATAACCATTACTTAAAGATTTTTTTAAAGCAGAGATCATTTTAACTGACATTGGCATAGTAATTATAAATTAAAAACAAATAATTATAATTAAAATATTGAAATATTAAAATGGTAGAAAACTTTTAAAATCTGTATATTAATCACGGAAATTTATTCTGCTTATTTTCAGAAAAGGGCATCATCAATTTTAAAAAGCTTTCAAAAATGAGCTCAACCACAACAGAAAAAAAAGTATGAATAAAATGTGGTGAGACAGATTAACAAAGAGGCTAAAGAGTCTCCTATCTCGAGATTAATAGAGTCAGGAACACATTTATCTTGACTTGTATAAATGAAGCCCAGATTGAAGGCTTACAGTTGAATTAGGTGAAAGCCGATAATCCCTTTTCATCAGTCATGTCTGTGGATTCCCTAGACAAAGAATCCAAAAGGGAAGAAAGTTTAAAATTCATAACATTCTTTATTCTACATATAATCAATCTAAATGTAAAAATAGTATAATAATGGAAAGGTATTTATAACAATATATAATTATGAAGAGAAACTAAAAATGTGCATGAAAAGATAAGACATAAATGTTAGAAACCTCAGAATAAATTTTTGCTTTTTTCTTTTCAGATGGGGTCTTGCTGTGTAGTCCAGGCTGGTCTCGAATTCCTGAGCTGAAATGAATCTGCTGCCTCAGCTTCTCATTGAGCTGGGACTACAGGTGTACACTACCACACCCAGCTTAGAAGAAAATTTTTAAGGCACTTGAATCTATTGAGCCAATTATCTTTCTTCAGTTTGAATGTTACTAAAGAAATGTCTCTGATTACAAATTCAAACACCATATATTTTACATATATCACTTTTTATACTTTGTATGTCACATTTCATATTTCATATATTCCAATTATATGTATAAATGTGTGTATACATGTGTTTTACATATACATATGTATCAGATTTTTAAATTAAAGATGGAATCTTGCCAGGATTTTCAAATCAAAACAAAAATGTACTCTAATTCTAGCCTAAATCAAGAGATTTCAATCATGAAGTACACAGCAGTGAGGTTTCCCAGAGGCTCTTTTCTTTTTGCCCAGTGATGAGCATGGGAGAGAGATACAAAGAAAAAAAGCTCTTCCTTAGGGCGCTCGCATTCCAGCAGGGGAGAGAGATATGTAAGCAAGTAATTATGACACTCATGCTAAATATTAAAATAGAAATTTACACATAACATCTCCAAAGATCACACTGAAATGAGCTATTACATAAACTGATTGCCCAAGGAAAAAAATGAATAGTTACATAGCCAAAGGCATATGATGCCAGAGTCTCCTAAGGAAAGCTTCAGCACAGTTTACAATTAAACTTGAAAAGGTATTATTAAATTACATACTTAATCTACCCTGACAGGTTCCAATCTCAGTGCCTATGAAATTTCAATTTGTTGATCATATTTTCATCACACAATAAGTTATTCTGCAACCAAAGTTGACTCATCAGACAAAACAAGAACAGAACCCATGTAATGTTTCAAGTCAATGCTGATGACATCCATCCAGACTCAGACACAACCAAGTCATCAGCACCGTAAGGAATGAAAAAGAGTCATTTATCTTTAAAAGCCTTTTAAATATTTAGTAGTTCTAATGCTATTAAGAAATAAGGTAGCATTAGTTCAAAGTCTTAGGGAATAAGCCTGTCTTTTCCTTCCAATTCTTGGTGCATTTAAAATAATCTTATCACACTTTGAGTTCTTCTCGGAGCATCTAACAAATCATTTCTCCAAACTGGCAAAAGTTGTTGAATATCAAATTTAGAACCAAGTCAGCACTAAAAGGGGATAGGGGTGGCTTCTTCCTTTATGATTCTATACATCATTAAAATAATTGCAACTCTTTGTGATAACTAATACATATTAGATCTAAATTTTTAAATTTTTATATCCAGGACCTATTTCTTCTCATTTTAATACATTTATTTTTCTTTGCCAATCATGGGACATTTATACCACCTCTTTTACAGCAAGGTGGGGGCTCCTTGATTTTTTTCCAGTTGATTATTTTCAGATTTGTAGATTCGGAAACCACTTGCTGAGCTAGGTGCAGTGGCACACACCTGTAATCCCTGCAACTCTGGAGGCTAAGACAGGATGATCATGAGTTCAAAGCCAGATTCAGCAACTTAGCAAGGCCCTTTCTCAAAATAAAATATAAAAAATGTTGGGAATGTGGCTCAGTGATTAAGCATCCCTGGTACCAAAAAACGAAAAGAAACCACTTGCTGACTCACTTGTATAGTTTCCTTTCAGGAACACTATAATAACATCGGATGGTATGGTCTCATTAATATCTGCACACTGAATATCAAAATGGTGGTGATGGGATTGAGGCTTTTTTGTTATGCTCCAGTTCCCGGCCCATGAATGTAGGTTCTCACAGCTGCACAGTGAGCACACCCCTGAGCATCACTGGAACTCAGCCCCAGTCATCTAGAGACACCAGGAAAGGCACAGAAATGCAGTAATTTTTGGGTCTGGATCTAGGGGAATTGAAAGGGCTCTTCAGTTTGGGTTGCAGACAGTGGCAGATT
The DNA here is from genome assembly GCA_004027875.1 of Aplodontia rufa. NCBI lineage: Eukaryota > Metazoa > Chordata > Mammalia > Rodentia > Aplodontiidae > Aplodontia > Aplodontia rufa. The sequence continues at coordinate 4,528 of PVKS010049377.1, forward strand.
GGACTGGCCGACATAGCAGTGTCTTTAAGTGAGGAATGGAACAGATCACTGAGCTATCAGGCAAAAGCCTTTCATACAGAAAACCTAAAATTCAAAGAAGGAACCTACCCGCTCTGGTTTTATTCTGGGACTAGCTACAGAAAAACTGAAATAGCTCTCTGACTTGTGCAGGGACACCAGCAGCAACTGCCCATGCAAAGATACAGGCGGCTAGTGAACTCAACTATCCTCACAGATCCCCAACCCAAGTAAGAGAGGAGACAAAAACTCCGAACACATCAACAGGATTCCAAAGGGGTTCAACCAGAGAAGAGTCTCAGGATCCATTCCCCAACACAAATCCATTCTACACATTCATTGATAAACAGCAGAACAAACACCTCAATTGTACACAAAGGCACACATGCAAAATAGGAACAAATGGAATTTACTTCAATTCAGGATCCTAGAAGAACATCATCAGAAATGAGGAACCACTCTAGAAGAGGTTTTCCTCAAATCCACAACTCCCAAATCATGGAGCCCATTGATAGGGAGTGAGATGACAACCTAGAAAAAACCAACAACAATCTGATCACTAAAACACTCAAAGACCTAAAATAATATCTAAAGAAGGAAATAAGAGCAAACACGGGAGATGAAAAACTTCTTTAACAAAGAAATGAACACACCAAAAAAAGAAGTTTTCAACTTGAAATCCTCAGACAACCAAATCAAAGGATAAATGGAAGACTTTAATAACAGATTAATTTCTGTAGAAAATAGAACCTCAGCCCTTGAAGAGAGAACTTCCAATAACGAGGAAAGGCTGAGTAAGCTTGAATGCACAGATGACAAAAAAGAAAAAACACTCACAGAACACAAGCATAATTATCAAAATGTTTGGGATGAAATCAGAAGGAACAATCTCAGAGTAATTTGATACAGGAAGAAATCAAAATGCAAACAAATGGTACAAAGATCATTCTTAATGAATGAATTAATGAAAAATTTCCCCATAAAATAATAGACTGAGAAATGTTCATCCAAGAAGTGTACAGGATACCCAATAGGGATAATCAAATGAAAATATCACCAAGAGGAGCTCTTGGCTCACTTCCCCACCTGAGGGAAGTCTGCCCTGTTATCTTTCTTCTTAAATAAACTCTGTTTGCTCTGCTAAAAAAAAAAAAAAAAGAAAGAAAAAAGAAACAAAGAAAATCTCACCAAGACACATTATATTAAAAAAATATATAACAGGGAAATCAATGAAAGAATAATAAAATCTGCAAGAAAAAGAAAAGTCAAATCACATGCAGAGGCAAACCAATAAGGATCACTTCTGGCTTTTCAGCTCAAACTCTAGAAGAAAGAAGATACTGGAAGGAGATCTTTCCACTTCTGAATGACCACAACCTGCAGCCAAGAACACTATACCCAGGAAAACTCACCTTTAAGTTCAAAGGGGAAATAAGAACATTTCACAATAAGCTCAAACTTGCAGCATTCATAAACAGAAAGCCAAAATTACAAAGAATCTTCAAAGATAAACTCCAAATATAAGGAGGAAGTCAAACTACACCTTTTTGCTGATGACACGATCCTATATCTGGATATCCTAAAAACCCCACCAGAAAAGTGTTTGAGTTTATAAACAGATTTAGCAAAGTGGCAAGCTACAATCAAACCCCATAAATCAACACTTTTCCTATATGCAAACAATAGTAGGGCAGAAGAAGAAATCAAGAAATTGGTCCTGTTTACAATATCCTCAAAAATAATTAAATTATTGAGAATCAATCTAACAAGGGAAGTAAAAGACCTTCTTCAATAAATTGAAGAAGACCTGAGAAGATGGAAAGGTATTCCATGTTCTTGGATAGGCAGCATTAATATAATTAAAATGGCCATTCTTTCCGAAGTGCTATACAAATTGGATGCATTCCCTATCAAGATTCCAATGCCAGTCTTTACAGATACAGAAAAAGCAATTCTCAAATTCATTTGAAACAACAAGAAACCTAGAATAGCTAAAACATCACTAAGCAAGAAAAATGAAATAGGTGGTTTTACAATACCATATCTAAAATTATACTATAGAGCCATAATCACAAAAACAAGATGGTACTAGTATCCATGTAGGCATGAAGACCAATGGAATACAACAGAAGACTCTGAGACAAACCCACAGATGTTTAAACATCTCATATTTGACTAAGGAAGTCAAAATATAACATGGAGCAAAGACAGCCTATTCAACAAATGGTGCTGGACTAAGTGAATAGCCACTTTCAGGAATTTGAAATTAGATCCTTATTGCTCACTTTGCACAAAAATCAAATTGAAATGGACCAAAGAACTAGGAATTAAACAAACTACCATACAACTGGGAGAAGAAAAATTACAAGAAACACTCCAGTGTTTGAGAGTTGGCAGCAACTTTCTCAACAAGACCCTCAAAATTAAAGAAGTCAAGTCAAGAATTAATGAGTGGGAGCAACGGAAAATGGTCACCAGGTACCACCCTCAATCTTCAATCAATACAGCAGCAGGCAAATGCCGATTGATTCAGTCTGATTCCTTTGGCCATACAGAGACCCATGGCACCTAGAAAAGCTATACTGGGCTGAAAGCAGGTACTCTTGACATCTCTACTGAGGAGGAGGGGCAGACACCCTCTCCCTCTCTCGCTATGAGGAGGCCAAACTAGCAATTTCAGACAAACAGGTAGGGAAACGGAGCTGGGAATCTAAGGCAGATTTCCCCACAATTCTGTCAGGATCCTACTACACTCTGCTGTGAATGGGCAGAGGGAAAACAGGAGCTCTACTCTGTGCTTAAACTAGGACAACTCCATGGCATCTCTGACCTGGAGGAGAGAACATCCCCCCGCCCTTACAGCTCTAATCAGTGTTAGCTGCAGTCATTTTGAGCATACAGGCAAGGCAGGCAGAACTTTGTTTTGGATCCTCATTACCATCTCAAAGATCCCTCCATGACCCAAGGGCAAATTCAGCCAAGAGCCTGGAGCCAGTATAGCCTGTAGGGCAGTTAAAATAGAGATAATTGGATCAGGGAGTGAAAGAGTTGCCCGAAGGCAAACCCTTTTCTTAACCCTCCCAAGTCACAAGCCACCACACTCTGGAACAATATTCCAAGATAATTGGTCAGACTTTACTGGTGATTAGCAGGGCATCTTCAAGTTCATACATCAGAGTCTTAATATATATATTTTTAAAATTTTTGTTACATGTGTTTGTTTGTAGTGTTGTTGCTGTGGACCTGTTTTTTTCTTTCTACTTACTTATTTCTTACTTTTCTCTTGAACACTTGCCTTAATGGAAATATTAGTACTTGCCACACCACCTGATGCCAGGGCTGTAAAGCCCCTAGTAGTCCACTTCTCTGGTACCCACATCTTTCCTATTCTCAGGCAATAGCCAAACCCTATTCTTCTAACTCTCAACCCCTCTACATCATTCCCCTTGTCTCTCCCTCTCTCCTTTTTCTCTTTGTCTTTTTCTTTTGTTTTTATATTTTTATTTTTTATTTTAGGTAACCAGAATATTCTTAGAGTATACCTATACTCACTCTACTCTCTGCTCTGACTTCATAATCACAAGACTGTCTATCTTCTGACCTCAGTTCTTTCCTCTCAGATGTTTGTAAGATTAACATCAATTTGCTCCATCTGGAGATAATTGCTAATCACATTTTTCCTTCCATAGGTGATAACTAATAGTTCATCCAGATTAAACAATGCAATATTCTTTATTGTATGCTTTAACTGACTACATTGTCTAGTCATCCTTCTCGTGAACCCTAATGGAAATTCAACATGAATGCCAAATTAATGTTTGGTTGATTTTAATCCAGTTATAGGCTAATGGTTAATAGGGTTGTAACCAAAGATAGTTTACCAATCCTACCATTTCAATCAAAGGTGGTAAGTAACACGTAACAGTTTCAGAAGTAACAAAGTAAGTAGGCTAACACTGTTTACTGTACACATGGGCTCTTCATAGTGTCTCCTTTGCCTTATCTTGTGAGGTATTAGATAGCAAAGGGCAATAATTAACAATAGATTATTAATCTTAACTTCCAACCTGCACGCAGCCCAAATTACTGAAGAGACAAAAACGCCACAACTCATCAACATCCCCAAAGTAAAAAAAAAAACAAAGAGGGCTCACAGGCCACATTCCTCAGCCCTGAAAATGAAGAAAAAGGGAAGCAATTCTCAAACTCACAACTCCCCAGCCAAGGAGTCCATGGATATAGGATCCTGGATGAAAACCTAGAAATAAGTATCAATAATCTGATTATTAAAACATCAAAGAATTAAAAGAAGACTTAAGGAAAGAAATAAGACAGCAATTTCAGGAGCTGAGAGACCACTTTGATAAAGAGCTAGACATTCTGAAAAGAGATGTAGCAGAGCTTTTAGAATTGAAAAGAATAGTCAACCAAACTAAAAATTCAATGGAAGATATTAATATCAGAGTAAACTCAGTAGAAAATAGAACTTCAACTCTCAAAGGAAAAACATCAGATAACGAAGACAGGCTGAGTAATCTTGAATGTAAGTAGGATAAACAAGAAAAAAAACTTACTGAGCATAATCAGACCTTCCAAAAAGTATGGGACAATATCAGAAGAAATAACCTCAGAGTAACTGGAACATTGAACAATAAATGAATAGCATAAAGAACCTTCTCAATGAGACAGCCAAAGAAAATTTCCCCCATATCAGAATTGATGCAGAAATTCAAATTTAAGACACCTACAGGACACCGAAATAGACCTGAACAAATTAAAAACTCACCAAGACACATCACAGAAATGTGAATACCAGAAAAATCAAGGGAAGAATTTTGAAAGTAATAAGAGAAAAAAACCAAATAACATTTAAAGGCAAACCAATAAGGATTACTGTGATTTCTCAGCTCAGACAATGAAGCCCAGGAGAGCATGGAATGATATTTTTCAATTATCAAAAGAAAACAATTTCCAGCCAAAAATACTATTACTTGCAAAACTCAGCTTTAAATTTGATGGTGAAATGAAAAAATTCCATAAGAACAAACTGGCAACATACATGAACACAAAACCAGCTCTACAGAGAATACTCAAGGACAAACCTCAAACAGAAGAACAAGCTAACAACTCCCAAAGCTCATAAACCAAAGAAAGTCAATAAAGACATAACTTGCTAAAAGATATCTAGGATAGTACAAAATACATCAAAGATCACAACTTAAGGGAACCAGAATCACATATCTATTCTAACACTGAACGTGAATGGACTCAATGCCCCAAGTAAAAGACATGGATTAACAGACTGGATCAAAAAGGAAGATCCAACAATATGCACCTTACAGGAGACACATCTCACAGAAAAAAAAAAAAAAAATTAAGATGAAAGGTAGGCAAAAAATACGTACCAGAAATATGGCCCAAGAAAGCAAGCCAGTGATATGATACTTGTATCTTCCAAAGTTAATTTTGCCCAAAAATTAGTCAGAAGGGATAAAGAAGGTCACTATATAGGAAGAACTCCTAGGAGACTGGAGAATGGGAATATGGGGGAATCATCTCAGAAGGAGATCTATGTCCTCCACAAGATATCCATTTAACTCAGGAATTCTTCTGGGGGAAACAGCAACAGGGGGAACCCAAGCTGGGCATCCATGAGATGGCATTAGCCTAGCCCTGAATAACTAAGTATATATACAATGGTTCTTGAATGTTTGATAATGTTTCCCCCTCAATTGTATCTCTATATCCATCTAACAAATAAATAAATTAAAAGAAGGTCACTACATCATAGTAAAAGAAACACTACAGTAAAAAGATGTAACAATAGTTAACATTTATGTCCCCCAATTATAACCCTTCCAAATATGTGGAAAAAGTGCTCAAGGACATTAAAGCACTTACAGACTTCAACACAATAATGCTGGGGGGCTTTAATAAACACTATCAACAATAGAAAGATCATCAAAACAAAAAATCAATAAAGATATTTCTAATTTAAATAACTCTATCAATTGGACTTAACAGATATAAACAGAATATTCCATCCCAAATCAGCTGAATCTACCTTCTCAGCAGCACATGGATTCCCTCTCCAAAATATATCATATCCTACTCCACAAAGGAAATCTTAACAAATATAAAAAAGTTAATATAATCCCATGTATCCTGTCAGACCACAACAGTATGATCTTAGCAATTAACAGTAAGAAAAACAATACCTTTTTTTTTTTTTTTTGGAAAAGAGGGATAGTGAGAGAGAGAAAGAGAGAAACAATTTTTTTTTTTGAGAGAGAGGGACAGTGAGAAAGAGCGAGAGAAAGAGAGCAACAATTTTCATTTAGTTTTTCATTCACCTTTCATTGCTCCAAGACTTCTTTATGTACGTAGATACTGGGATTTGAACTCGTGTACTCATGCATGCTGGGCAAGCGCCATAACTGCCAAGCCACCACTCCAGCCCCAAAACAATTTTTATTTAGTTTTTTCACGTGGCCTTCATTGCTCCAAGACTTCACTGAGTACATGGTGCTGGGGTTTGAACTCGCATACTTGCGCATGACAGGCAACTACAGTAAACGCCAAGCCACCACACCAGCCCCAAATAATACCCTCTTAAATGAAGAAAGGATCAAAAATGAAATGAGAACAGAAATCAAGAAGTTCTTAGAAACAAAGGAGAATGATGATACAACATATTGAAATCTATGGGACAATATGAAAGCATTCTCTTTTTTTAAATTTTTTTTATTTTATTTTATTTTTGAACAGCCATACAAGTTTTTAACAAAATAATATAAAATGTGTATAGTTTTCTGGATATTGCAATTACCCCCAGGAGTGCCCCCCCCATTACCCTCTCTTATCCCGCCCTTCACCTTCCCACAATATCTCTAAAAAAAGTATTAGGTTGTAAAACATTACATCTTATCTGGATTTAACACATGCTAATAGACCAACTTTCTCACTGTCCAGGGTCTAGTCCCCACCTACACAGATGAGTGGAGACAATCAACCCTTAGTTCTCTGGGTTAAGCTGATTTTACTCAGCATGATCTCTTCCATAGCCATCCATTTACCTTCAAAGGCTGCAATATCATTGTTTCTAATTGCTGTGTAATATTCCATAATATAAATGTACCACAGTTTTTGGATCCATCCATCCAGTGAGGGACATCTGGGTTGTTTCCATAGCCTAGCAATAGTAAATTGTGCTGCTATGAACATAGATATTGCTGTGTCACCATAATGTGCTGATTCTAAGTCCTCTGGAAAGATACCCAGGAGTGGAATAGCAGGGTCATATGGTGGACTCATCCCTAGTTTTTTGAGGATTCTCCACACTGCTTTCCAGAGGTCTTGTACCAGTCTGCAGCTCCACCAACAGTGTGTTAGTGTGCCTATCTCTCCACAGCCCCTCCAGCATTTATTATTGTTTATTTTCTTCATCTTTGCCATTCTGACTGG
>PVKS010049378.1:0-12001 GCA_004027875.1 Aplodontia rufa
GCGCTTTAGGACAAAGTCTAACCAACAGAAAATATATTCTTCTATGTTCTTTCCACCAATGATCTTCAAAATCTCACTTCCTCCTTTTCTTAAATTTATCTTCCTTTCCCATAAGAAGGAATGAAAAACTGCATTTTGAATTTGCATCATGATATCTTTTATAAAGGAGAAACTCAGGGTAAAAAAAATACTAATTTTAAATTGACTGCAAAAAAAGTCACAATCTAAACATCATTGTATTTTTTCCTGCTTAACTATTGGCCATAGAACACAAGATCATTAGAGCTTTAAAAATTATAAACATTGACTTCAATTTAATTCTGAAGAAGGAAACTTAGCAAAGCTATATAAATATATATGTATATATATATGATAGTATATCAATTTATTTCCAGATATGATGAACAATTTGTTACAAAGCTACAAAGCACATAAATTTTTGAAACATCTCGTCATTCTAAAGTAATACATAATTCAGTGGAAGTATTAACTGAATTGTATTCCCTCTAAAATAAAAGGGAAAATTATAGTGAAATAACCATGATAAGACCTACAACATAGCATACTATAGAAAATTATTAATCAATATTTCAGGGATCAAAAGTGAAAGCTAAAATTCTGGTTTTTTGACTCGATGACCTATTTTTTTCAAAGTCCTTTACCATCAGTATTACCCTTTCCTTTGTCTCATTATTTGGGAAGAAATCCTCTCTACAGAATTCCTTTCCATCTTTGTCATTTGAGTGCACACTCTTCTTCATTACTTTCAATTTCTTCAGCAGAAATGTATTAAAACCACCTGAGCCTGTGTTTTTGATGGATAGTTTCTCACAGAACTTTAGAATTGTTTGATTTAAGAGACCCTTATCAGGTCACCTAGTTTAGCTCTCTTCACATGCTATTTATTTTATGATGTTATCTCTTAATCATTTCTAAAATAAAAGTAAGTTGTACTCAGCAACATTTTTTGTTGCTGTTTCCCTTTACCAGTAGACAGATTATATATATATATATATATATATATATATATATATATATATATAATGTTCCTATGGTTTTATTTAATATTAACATACTTTTATTGTCACAAACCACAATAGAAAGGATAGATTTAATCAGACATCTAAAATTATTTGAGAACCACTACTTTTTAATAATGCTTGTTTTCCATGCACTTTTTTACCTTGGTGATATTTTTCCATATTTTGCTATGAATTAATTAATAACATAGTCATATGAACACACAGTACTTAAAGAAAAACTTTTGTGACTTGCAATTCAATAATATTTTAATATAATATACCCATAAATACTATTTAACAGTGAAAAAAAATCTGATTACAATACTTAAACTATTCAAAATAGTCCAAACAAAAAAGCATCAAAATATCCATAATGAATATTTATTACTCTTTGTTATTATAGTATAAGTATTGCATGGCAGTTCACAAGATTATAAGAAAAGTTTCCTATTCCAATGATATTGAAATAAGCATTAGAAAATTGTACTTTGGAAATCATAAACAGAATGTTTATTTAGAATCAATAGCATTTTTAATGAATAGACTAAATGAGATTATTTGGGAAGAAGAAAATATTGAGGGTCAAAGTTAGAGAAGGACAAAAAGAGAAACAGATAAATAGAAGAGAAGATTAGTAAGTAGGTGATAACACATGAAAATTGATACAAGGGAAAAGAAAAGAAAGAGCAACAAGAGTAACATAAGCATGTCAGAAAACTGATATCTCAGCATATACAAACTGTTTAATCTCTTTCAAAACAAGTAAAACATAAATTAAAAGAAAAGTGAAACAAGAAAACATACACACAGCTAAAATTCAATGGATTGACAATGATAAATTCTGCGGAGGCAGTGCAGCAATAAAATTGATCCTGTAGAAATCTGTGTGACACTATCTACTGAACTTTGCTATGTGCATCCTATGATTCAGCAATCTCATTACTTGGCATATGCAGGAGAAATACACAGAAATGTGGCTCAAAAGGCAAGTACAAAATGTTCTTAACTTCATTATTCAAAATAGTCCAAACCAGAAAAGCATCCAAATATTAATAAATATTAAAATGGTTAAATAAAAATACATTTAGATTGTGATAATATGCAGAAACAGGTAAATATAAAAACAAGTGCAGATGAAACTCTAACACCCGATTGTGTTCAATACATACAATAGCAGGAGGAAATTCTCCAAGCATTATATTGAGTGTATAAGCCAGAACAATAAAGCTATTCAAAGAAAATATTGTATAATTTCATATGTTAGATTTAAAAAGAAAAGTAAACAAACCTATGATGTTAGTAGTCAGGACAAAGGTAACCTTTTACAAGAAAGGAGGAGCCAACGTTTTCAAAAGGGTAATTAGGGGTTTTATCATTTGGTTATATGGGTGTCTTTATTTTATTATAATTCATTAAGTGATTTTTATGATTTTACACTTTAGTATATGTGAGTATAACTTGGTATAATGTTATATAAAGTAAAAATATAGACACAGTGTGTGTTTGTATATGTATATATGTAATTTATCTTTCCATAAATATTTAATATAAATGTACAGAAATACATGGAGAAATCACCCAATGTTTAATATTTTTTAAAAGAATTGAGATAAGGGAAGTTGGAGATAGAAATATTTGTTGATAAAATGTAAGACATATTAACAATATATGTTTTCTAAAGTAAATACATATGTATAATATATACACATTTACATGATTAAGTATATTATAGATATAATTGATGAAGAAAAGGTAGGTTTTAAAAATAATTAACAGATACTTTTCAGATAAAATCATTTGTTTCTATAAATATAGATTTAAGATGAAGGACACTTTCATATAATAAAGAATTAGAAATACTCCCAAGTAGTGCAAATGAAATTAGAACAAAGTGAGACTTTAAAAGAAAGATGAGCTCAAGATATCTAATGAGTTCATGTTAAAGAAAAACATGAAGGTACCCAAAATGAGAAGTCTAAACCTTTTCAATCTTTAAAGGTAATTTGGGATGAGTTCTCAGTAGAGAAAGTGGAGTCCAGAATGTCAAAGATATGTTTAAGATACTAGATAAAACATCCCTAAAACAAAAATCTGAAATCTGAAACTTCTGAACACTATGGGTGGCTATATCATGAAACTTTATTTCTTGAGAAGAATTATTAAGAATGTTGTGTAAAATTAACTTTGGGCTGTGTGTATAAGGTATGTATGAAACATACATGAATTTCATGTTTAGACTTGGGTCCCATGACTAAAATATCTCATTACGTAATGCATGTTTCAAAATTTAAAAAAGAAAAATCCCAAATCTGAAAGACTTCAGTTCTTAAGCATTTTAGACAATGGAAGCTCAATTTGTAGTCACTAAGCAGGAAATAGTACAAGAAGAGTTGCTCAATGAAGTGACCTGATTAGGTGTGGTTAACAGTAATTCCCATTCTTTCTGTCCTATAAATTCCCCTTCAGTGTGGCAGAGTGAAAATATATTTAAGGATCAAGAGGTCTTCTGCCTATAACTAAGAAACATGTTACCTTTAGGATCTCTTCTCCATTCTGTGACATTTTATCCTTCTTTAAATTCAATTATTGAACTAAGTCATCTTAAAAAAATCACAGCAAGAGGTTCTGACTTAATGTCATCACTTAGTTGAGAGCTTGAATTTTTAAATATGATAGTAATTATAGTAGGTTTATGAGTTATTAAAATAAATAAGTCATGCTCCTTATCCTTGAAAGCTTATAACTTATGGAGGGTAGGGAACCAAAAGATGATCCAAAAATGTCTAAAGAAAGAGAGGCACAGAACTGAGGAATGCATCTCTAGAACAGAACAACAGCATTCTCAATAGGGTCATAAGTTCAAATCACACTGCATCTTTTTCCAAAATATAAATTCATACTTAGGGGTACACCATCTGATAAATTCTTCAAGGCTTAGGAATTCCTAGACAGGGATGATTATGCAATATTTTAGGGAGTGGCAGTTCCCTGAGCTTATTGAGAGAGGATATTAACAGTTGTTCTTCCTTAGTGGTATTCTTTGACATGGCTCATTAATTATCATTTAAAATTTTTCTCTCTTAGATATTTTCCTTACTTGGCAGTTGGTTCAGAAAACTGTGCTTGCGGCTGCCTCATATTTGGAAAGAGCCCTCAATTTAAACATTTTCATGCAGGACATGTATACCTGTCTATTCTAGGAAAATCTGCAAGTGTGACTCATTTATACTAGAGCTCAGTTCTCCAGGGCTTTATACTCAGGCTTGGTGATACTTGCAAAGGCTGATTTTATCTAAATTGTCTTCCCTTGTAAGAGGTAAGGAACTTGTAAGAGGTTGCCTGCAGCCATTGCAGACACTGACCAATAGGTTTCTGTTGCCTGAAAACAGGAATAACTAACTATAATGAACTTTAAAACTTCTTAGCAGGGCACAGTGGTGCATGCCTGTAGTTCAGCTACTCTGCTAGTCGGGATGCTGATGCAGGAGGATCACCAAGGTCCAGGCCCTATCTCAAAATCAAAAAGGACAAGATACAGCTCAGTGAAAGAGCACTATTGAGTTCAAGCCCCAGTAATGCAGGAAAGAAAAAATAAAAATGGTATCTTTAGCTTTAGACAGATTTCTACATTAACTTACATTTAAATGTGTTCACAAATATTCTAAAAAAGTTATTCTTCCTTCTTAGTTGAGAAGACTAATAAGACTCAAAGTGGTAAAAATGAGGTGAAACAGATAAAACAGAGCTCAGTCAACTGCACAATATTAATTTTAGTCAAGAAAATAGCCACATATGTAAGTTCAGTAATAAACTGGGATTAAATTAAATTCAACAAATAGTTATTCCTTTTATATTTTGGTTTAATTAAGCATGAATCAAGATTAAACTGTACTCCCCAAATATAGCTATAGCACAGGCAAATATTACTTAAGAGAAACACTTACCTTTGACGGATAGCACCTATTTTCTTAAAATATCACATGTTAATGAAACTTTTCTCTATTTTACTATTTTATGTTAGTTACATATTCAAACAGTATTGAAAAATCACATCGATACTATTTAATTTACAGTAGCTCATTTGTTTTCCCCTAGGCTCAAGTTTATAGACGATAGAGTAATATTAGCTCAATACATAAATCAAATGGAAGATATCCAAGTGTATTCCAAAGTTATATAGCCTTTTACTAATGTTATCCAGTAGAAAATTTAAAATTTGTGTATAGTTACTAAATTCTATGCCCAATGATAGTCATTCAAACTCTAATATTCACATAAAAGAGAAACAAAATATCTTACCAAACGAAGAGCTGATTTATCATTAAATTCCAGTAGAACATGTCTACTGATATGAAACAAATTCCGACTTTGCCCAGGTTTGCAGCTTGCCATGCCATTCACATTGACTTCGCATTGAAGAAACTACAGAGGAGAGAAACCTGACTTCAACTGTCAAAGGATTTAAAATCAAACACATTTAAAAGAAAAGGAAAACTATAGTTTTCTTCATTTTTTGCCTTCTAACTCAGCATGAACTTACAAGAACTTAATTATATTGCTTTCTCCACAGAATGTTAAGAAAAAAATGTCACTCAGTTCTCTTCTATATCTGGAATCTTTACCTCACTGCTTTACACAGAAAAAGAATTATAGTAGCAACTTAAATCAATGTGTGACAACATATATTCATTTGCTAATTGCCCTGTTAGTGGCAGAAATCTTATGTATAAAGGATTAAAATGATATAATACCTCCCCAGTATGTCATCTTATTCTAGTAGATTTCTAGAAAGGTGGTGAGACAGTTAATTTTGGAGAACCTGAAAGATCCATTGTTGGCACAATTACAATTCTCAAGAAAAGAAACAAAAATAAATATTAATAAAAGAGAGAAATTCATTATAAAAGAATTTTCATAATGATAAAGATTACTTTCATTTGTAGAAAACCATGGTTAAAGCTTAATCATCAAATGTAAGATTTCTCCCAAACTCTAACTAAATAACCTAAAAGAAAAACATTCTGGGAGAAATCTTATGTCCATAGGATTAACAATGATAGAATATGTCATCAGTATCGAATCTAATATTATTCTAGTAGATTTCTAGCAAGATGGTGAGACTTAATTTTGGAGAAACTGAAAAATCCATTGTTGGCACAATTGCAATTTATTTCAATTTTTAAATTGAATGAAAACTGGAATATACCTAATCAATCAACCATTGCCATAGCAATAAACTTTTACAAAGGTATTAAGAAGGTGATCCCTGGGGAAAGATGGCTGAGTAGAGAAAGGAAGCAGGACTAGCCTTCTTTAGCGCCAGACATAAAAAGCCCAAACGAAGACTGTTACTCAGTGAGGTGAGTAACAAAAGATCCAAACTGAAACACAATATTGAACTGTTAAAAAAAATCTATAAAGCTACAGAAAGTCTTGAGCATAAGAAATAACACCTTAGAGATGCGCCAATTCCAGCCACCAACAGAACAGAGCAGGGAGTTCAGACAAAACAAATGTGTGACTGCTGAATGAAGAAATTAAAAAATTTCTCTCTCACTGTCCTTCTCTTTAAAAAATAAAATAAAATAAAATAGTTAACTTAGGGAAACCTGTAGTTTGCAGGGGAAGGCACAGTAGGTAGGGTAAGTGTCTCAGTGAAAAAAAATCCCAAAGTGTTCTGGATTCAAAGCAAACCTTCTTCAGGAATGGCATGGAAAAGTCCTCCATAAGCACAGAGCCCCCACCCAAACCCCGAAGACCACCTTCTCTGACAGCAGTACACACTGGCAGGTGAAGAAAACATTCCTAGGAGCTGAAAGCCATCCTACTGCAACTTGTGCTGCTGTGAACACAGAGGGGGTTGGGCATTGGGAACTCATGAAGGAAGTTACTAGCAGCCAAAGAAAAAAATTCCCAGAGGATCCCTGAACCAGAGAGACTAAAACAAGCACAAAGAACATTTTACCTGAAGCATTTAGCCTCTGGATCTCAAGGGGGGAAAATCCCATAATAGCTGGCACCCCATAAGAGCTACTGTGAAGATGCTTATCTGCAGTTGAGGGTTGATACCCGGATTACACAATTCATCAGCATGCCCCAGTCTATCTCACCCAATATTGGGAGATTCAAAGCTGAGAGCTACTATATACAATTGGCAACCAGGCAAGGAACAAAAGGAGAATGGCCAAAAATAGAGCAAAAAAAAAAAAAAAAAAAAAAAAGCCCAAAATCCATCTCTGCCAAAGATTTGACCACCACAGCAGAGACAAGCCCTTCCTTTATCTCTTATTAACATTTTGTCTTTTCGTCTGTTGCAATCTTTATATTCCCATTTTTTATTCTTTTTAAAATTTTAACAATTTTTTCATAATTTGATTATATTATTATTCTTCACTTTTTTCATTATGCATGAATTAGTGTGTGAGTGTGCACGTGTGATTATATATGCTTTCACTGGGCAGATAGGTTTCAATATATATGTAATATTAATATAACTTTACATATACATTAATCGCTCTTTCCTGGGTTATTTAGCCTTGATGAGACTTAGATGGGGTGTACTTATACAGGAGTGGTTACAATTTCTTACATGTGCTTCTTTATTTATACCTAGGTTCTGGGCCCTCTTATCTCCCATTTTTCCCTCTCTTCCCCCAGTAACACCCAAATTTTATCGTTTCCTTCTCATCTCTTTTATTCATTACTTTCAGTTAACTTATTATTCCTTTTTCTTTACAACTGACACTTGCTCCCTATTACCTGCCTCTCCTCTGAACACTTTTTCAAACATTTTAAACTTTCTCTTGCCTTCTAACCATATTTTATCTTAAGGAACTATAATCCCACTACAGAGAAATTTTGTAGATCATGCAATTCCTATCCCATTCAAGTTATTGTGATTATTAATACAGTGGACAACACAGCAGACACCTGCTGTCAAATGCCTGAACTAGTTCACTGTTTTTATTATTGGTACTGTCATTAAATACTGACTCCACCATTCCTATGTAGGTGAAAATTGGTATTACAGATGTCAAAGTCTAACAACAGGCATTTAACTCAAGGCTGGACATTTGTTGCTGATATCAGTGCCAACACTGGCTCCCCCCTCCAAAACGGGCTGTAAAGAAAATCAAGATCACAGAATAGAGATCCTGCTGCTGAGAAATACTCACCTCTCAACCAAGAAACAGTGACTTTTACCCCGCACAAAATCTAGACCCACCTGAACCTTAATATTACTTCAACTCAAAGAACTGTGGAGACAAAACCCTGAACCAACAACCATGACCCATGTAGGAATAATCAGAGAAGGACCTCAAGTCCCATGCCTCAACATCTATTCATATGTCAGAAACAGAGAGAAGTCCCAGAACAAGCAAATTAATTACACATAAAAGGACATATAAAAAAGGGGAAGGAAAATTATCTTAATTGATGTGAAAGTCTAATACCTCAGAAAATGTGAGGAAACAAGCAAAAAATTATTTCCCCAAAATCCCCAACAAAGATTTCCAGTGATACTGAAGTGTACAAAATCCCAGAGACACATTATAAAAAACTGATTATTAAAAGGTTCAATGAATAAAAAAGAAGACCTAATTAATTAATTAAGAATGCAAAAACAGGATATGAAAGACCACTTCAACAAAGAAACAGAAATATTGAAAAGAAACTAATCAAACACCTTAAAAGCATCACTAATATTGGTGTGGGCACAACATCTTTAATAAGACCCCCATAGTGCAAGAAATAAAATCAAGGCTCAATCAGTGGGACAGCATGAATTAAAGAATTTCTGCACAAAAAGGAAATAATTAAGAACATTACATAGAGCCCCATGTTAGGAGAAAATCTTTGCCAATTATTCCTCTTATAGTGGATTAATAGAATATATAAAGAAGACAACAATCTTAACAACAAAATAATAACAATAACAATCAATTAATGGAATAAAGAACTAAGCAAACTTATAAAAAGATGAAACACAAATGGTTAAATATATATGTATGAAGAAGGATTTGAAGATGGCGACCACGCCACCAACAGTGACGCCCAGAAGCTCTTGAGAATCACCTCACGCTGCGGGAGAGCACTCAGATTCCCACGGTAGGACAAAGCTCCCAGTGTGGGGCAACATTATCCCCTGCTAATTTTTTAACTCCAAAGAAATAACTTGGTCAATTAATGAATATAAAGGAGAAGTTTGCGGAGCCCCCGCAACCTGCCCCACAGCTGGGGGGAGGGGAGCTACTCCGGAGGGAGGAAACGGAGCAAGTTTCCTAACCAAATGCCCTAACCCGGCCCACTGCAAACTCCCTGATCTGTCTTCTCTTAATTTACGTGATCTTGTATAAATCTCTGGGAATTAATTGCTCACATTAGTGAACTTACAGCTGTTCGTGCAAGCGGTAGCATCCGGCCGCCATTGTGAGGTTTCTCTGAGGGCGGGGCGGGTTGCTCAGCAGAAAACAGTCTTGGCGCCTCCACCGGCACGGTCAGAAAACCGGAATCTATGGCTCCGAGATTGGGCTGTTTCCCAAGGGGTCTGTGTGGTGCTGGGAGTTTCCTCTCCACCTTCGGTCACTGCCCCAGGAGTCAGGGAAGGAGAGGATTCGACACAAGATCTTTAACTCAATCATAGTGGACAATAATTCTCCACCCTTGCACACAGGTTACAAGAGCTGATTTTAAAGTCCTTTAACATAAGTGCTCACACAAGCATGCAAGAGTGAGAGTGGAGCAGGTCACTCAGCAGAGACTTTGGGCCTCAGTTCCCACGATCAGAAAGAGACAAGTTACCGCCCCCTCCCAAACTAGCCGTCTGCCCTGAGGGCTGTATGGAACTACGAATCCCCTCTCCAGCTTGCAAACCTCTCGGTTGGCGAATTTCTGCCCATGCCTCTACATACCCAAATAGGAGGAGCCTGTGAACAGAGCTTGCTGCAGCAGGGCACGTCCTTCTCAAGGGGATCCTCTGCTTCAGTCTCTGTTTGTTATCTGCCTCAGGAAGCTTTTAATATATGGGGCAGCACGGGCTTCCCCTTAGCATCTGAGCCCCTTGCATAGCCAATGCTACATAGGCCTTGACATCTCCAGATGGACACCCCCTAGTGCTTGTAACTAAGAACCACATAAGCACTGGCACAATCTGGACCATCTTTCCTGAGTTTCAGTCAACCCCACAGAGCAGCTCTTGGGACTTTGAAAGATCACAAGTCACACAGAGTGGGTCACCAGTGATCCTGAGGAAACAAGTTTCAGTTTGGCCACTGTCCTTGGATCAGTCAGAGACCCACACATCTACATTAGGATCAACTAGATTATCTACAGCTTCTGAGCCCCAGGCCCAAGAAATTCTAGAGTGTTGACAGGCAGAAAGTAATCATCTCAGGATTACAGCCCAGGGGGAGCTGAAATCTATCCTCGCAAGAAGTGTGAGAAGGCATGTTCTGATACCCCTTTGCAACAGAAAATTTTGAGGAGATCCTCTAAGAAAAACCAATTCAATGGACTTAATCAAACTGAGTCTCCCCCGACAACCTCAACTGCGAAGAATCCCCAGCTAGATGACAGATTTGAACACATCCCCCCATGGTACATACTCGCTAACCTAGGGGACAAAAAAACTCAGGACTTTACCAGTTTTGTTTTTTGTTTGCCTCTTTGTTTTTTTAAATGGGGATCCAGCTGGAATATAACATTTTTAAATTTTTGACATTACTGTGGGTTTTGTTTTCCTTTCTTCATTTATGATTAATACTGAATTTGATGTTGGTGGATGTAAATATTTATCTGTTTGTATGTATTGGTGATTGGCTTCTACTTTTTATATGTCTTCTTGAACCCTTCTGCTATCCCTATAACATTGGGTTCCAATCAGGAAAACATTTCATGACAGCAAAATAGCCTCAGCCTCTGGTGATTGATGATAACCATGCCCCATGTTAACCTCTTCCTCCCCTGTTCTCTGTTAATCCCTAAATATAAGCATTTTTCTCTCATATGCACCCAAAGTCTTTATCTTACCCACACCCCATTTCTATGTTTTCCATATTCCTAATAGAATAACTACTGCCACCTAATCCCTTGTTCCTCTTTACTCTAAGGCAGGTATGAAATTATACCTCTCCAATTCACCTCCTTAACTTCTTAGTCATTCCTTCTCCGCACTTTCAGAGAGTCCCTGCTATCTGAAGAAATAGACACACTTCAAAAATGGGTACTTGCTTCCTATCATAATATATTGTGAGAGCTCTCTCAAAGAAAACTGCTACTATTGGTGCTAGTCATCATCACATCTCTTTTAGTTGAAACGGACTAGTATTTGCACCTATAGCCTCTCAAGTTCTCACAGAACGGTCTGGCATCTTTAGGTCTGTATTGACCAAATAGCTACCCATCACAACGAAGCAAAGCCATAAGAAGTTCCAATTACTTCACCAAGAGTAACAAGGTTGACCTACAAGACACTCTCTATGAATCAGAAAATGAGGAAAAGGGGAAATAACAAATAACTCTCCTCCTCAACCCCACAACTCACCACCCAAAGTTCCCATAGCTGGAGCCCTAGATGAAAACCAAAGACATTGTATCAACATTATGATTAGTAATTCAATCAAAGAGTTGAGAGATGAAATAAGGAAAGAGATCAGAGAACAATTTCAAGAGATGAGAGACAACTTCTACATGGAAATAAGGGAACAATTCCATGAGATGAAAGGTCAGCGATACAAAGAAATAGACATTCTGAAAAGAGATGTAGCAGAGCTATCAGGATTGAAAAACACAGCTAACCAATTCAAATCTTCACTGGAAGATACCAACACCAGAGTATACTCCACCGAAAATAGAACTTCAGCTCTTCAAGAGCGAGTATCAGAAAATGAGGATCAGATAAACAATATTGAATTCAAAGAAGATAAATAGGATAAACAGCTTATATTACATAATCAGAACCTCCACATAATATTTGATGA
>PVKS010049379.1:0-12010 GCA_004027875.1 Aplodontia rufa
GCGCGGGACAAAGAATCCCTGTTCGCTCGCTGGTAGGTTTCTATTCCCCAAAACCAATGCTGAGATCAGAACTGGTGATTCATAATGCCTTTTCCCAAAACGCACCTTAAAGAACTGATGAGAAGCCGGAGATATCCTGATCAGTCACAGGGGTGCAATGGAAGCCTTTTGTCTTCAGGACGCCATCTTCCTTCCGTTCAACATAGATAACTTTTAAGGACCCATACCTTGGGATATTTTACAAAGTTGGAATTTTCTGTGGTGTTCAGGTTCTAGATTCTTTAAAGCCTAGACCCTATCTTTGTGGCTTCAGGTCTGGCTTATCAGCTGTCTCATGATTCCATTCCCCACCTTACATTCCCTCTCACAGCATGTTTTCATGTGGGTTAATGGGACCGACATCCACCCACCTCTTTTTTTTTTTTTTTTGAGCAACCTTACAAGATTTTAACAAAATAATATAAAATGTGTATAAGAGTCCAACTATTACCACTCTGCAGCCAATCCAAAGTTCTCTTAGTTCTTCCACCTTGTAGTACTTTCTTACAAGGGAGCACCATGCCTTATAAAACTTATCTGTTTTTATGTTTCAGAACATTTCATCCGCAGTGAGGCACAGGTCTACCCTCTTCATCATGACCTGGTACATACACCTTTGTAAACAAGTTTTCCCTCTGCTCAAATTTCTAAAACTTCAATCTCAATCCCTCTTGCCACCCTCCCTCCTACTAGGGATAGAAACCAGAGACACTTCATCACTGAGCCACATCCCTAGTCCTTTTTGCTTTTTATTTAGAGAAAGGGTCTCATTAAGTTGCTAAATTGCTTAGGCTGGCCTTGAACTTGCAGTTCTTCTACCTTAGCCTCATTAATAGCCATGGTTACAGGCTTGCACTACCATATCTGACTTCTAGGATTTCGCACCACTCTTCTTTATGTCTTCTACTTCAGATACTCCAGCCCTCTTTTTGTATCTGTTACAGAATAATCTTGCTCTCTTCTCATTCTCACTTTCCAACTTGCCTAAAATGTTTTTCTTCCCGCTTGGCAGGGTTATATCCTTTCAGGTTTTACCTTAAATTCTCCCTCTTGAGAAAGAGAGCTAAAGTAGCACTGCCAGCAATCACCATTAATTCCATGCTTTCACTTTCTTCAGAAATTTTGATATTTTAAGAATTTAATTTTTTTTTCTATTTACATGTTCTGGCCCAAAGGAATTTAAGTTCCCTGAAATCTGAGGCTATGCATTATTTTCTCTATCCTCAGTGCTTAAAACATGCAAAAAACATGATGGTGGACAAACACTTCGCATATCTAATAAACAGTGGTGTAAGGGTGGGGGAAACCTTTCCTTTACCCCCTTAGAATTAAATAAAAATGACTGTGAAATAAACTTGTAAGGAGGCAGATTTATAGAAGAAAATATATACAAATTCATGTGCACAGCTGCATCACAGGGAATAAAAGTGAAGGCCCAGTCTTTCTGGGTCTGTTATGACCCTCCAATCCCCTGTCAATACCCTGATTCAAACTGGAAAGCACTCCTAATTGTTGGATATATTTGTTGATAACTTGGACTTCAAGAAACTGAGATTCTATATAGTTGGAGCAAACTCACTATGTGGAAAATACTAAGGTAACACTATAGAAAATGAAATTAAATAGTTATTGTGGTAGACAGTATAATACCCAGCCCTACAGATGTCCATAATCTAGTACTGTGAAGATATTGGATTATACAAACAAAGTTAAAGCTTCAAAGGGATTTAAGGCAGGAGAGAAGAGTCAAGGAAAGTTAGTACCACAGAAGAATCCTCAAATCAACTTTGCTAACTTTGAAGACCAAGGACGATGGAAAGACCGTAAGACAATGGAAAAAGCTAAGTGACACCTTCATTTTAGTGCAGTTAGACCCATTTTGGACTTTTTACCTTCAAAACTGTAAAATGATAAATTTATGTTGCTTAAGCTGCTAAATTTGTGTTAAATGGTTAAATGGACATAAGGAACTGATATAGTAAGGACATGGACACAGCACCTGAGACTAGAGAAAATAGGGAAAGAGTAAATAACTAAAATGTATTTCTATTTCAAATGCAAATATATGCCTTAAGTATCTCTAGTCTATGATAGATTTAAGGAGTCGATGTTAATTTATTCTTGCCTGCAAATAGAACATTGCAAAAGTCCTCTGGATTTTCACTGTTCTCATTTTATGAGTGGAGGAATTGAAGCAGTAAGAGGTTAAGTGCTTGGTCAAAGGTTATGCAAACTCTAAGGAGCAGATTTAGGACAAGAATGTCTGTGTGTTTTATGGGAATGACAATAATCTTTCCATGAAGACTGTAAAATTATACATCTTTGAGAGCTATCATGAAACCATAGCTGATAAATCATTGAAAATACATGAAAGTTCAACTGAAAAGAGGAAATAGTTTTTAATTTAATTTTGTTAGTAAAGTCAATAAATCCAGAGATGACTTAATATATTTTCCCCTGAAATTATAGATAATATATATTTATGCCATTGAAATTATAAAATTATGGCATGCAACAGAAGCACAGAAAACAGAAATACATAAGAGAAGTCAAGTAAACATGGAAAAAGAGATGGAATTTTTTCTCAGAAACAAGTCATCCAACAAATATAATCTTTCAATTGAGAGATTTACAATTACTGATTGTAGCAAAATGAGATTATCCAAGTTTTGACACTGATTCTGTGTTCAGTCATTTACTAAATTTGTGTTGTTCTCTTTAATAAATATTAAGACATCCATCAATGAACTTAGTGTTGTGCTAGCTCTAGTCCTTGTACTCACCCCTTCAGTTTAGCTTTTTATTCATTTGTAGAATAAGAACAGGAGATTCAGAAATGATGTCTCACTGCTTCATATGTGTGTGTGTATGTATGCGGGTGTTTGAATACAGCGGCACTTAATCACTGAGAACATCCCCAGCCCCTTTTACTTTTGAGACAGGGTCTCATTAAGTTGCTTAGGGCCTGAATAAGTAGCTGAGGCTGGCTTTGAACTTGAAATCTTCCTGCCTCAGCCTCCCATGCATCTGGGATTACAGGCAAGCACCACTTCACCCAGACCCTCATGTACTTTTTTGTTTTATTGGTTCAGCATCACCTTACAAAATGAAGGAATTCATTGGTTCACATTCACACATGCATACATACTGACAGAGTTGCTTAAACCCTGTTGATCCTTGTCTAAAATCTCTCCCGGTCCCCAATTCCTGATTTCATGACTGCTCTATAATTTCTCCAAGTTACAAATATAAATGACCACATACATGTAATTTAAACATTAAAATTGCTAGATTTATACACCTGCCTGGGTTCATTTGGGGTTCTCATGGGAGTTAACTGTGCTCTACAATATTGAACACCCTCTTTCTCCCCACTCACTCCTTCCTCCCTTTGTCCCCTCCCCACCCTTCATAGCTATAGTCCCCACAACTATGTGTTATTTCAGATTCGGTGGGTCTATTAAATAAACTTGATTAACTTTCATCCTGTCTTAGGATTTACTCTAGCTTCCATAATGAGAGAAAACATTCAACACTTTAGTCTCTAGGTTGGGCTCAGCATGATTTTTTCCATTTCCATTCATTTACCTGCAAAAGCCATGACATCATTCTTTCTAATAGCTAAGTAGAACTGCATTGTGTGTAGATATATAGATAGATATATATATATATATATATATGTATATATATATATATCAAAGTTTTTAGATCCATCATCCAGTGAAGGGCATCTAGGTATTACATAATTTTGGTATTGTAAGTTGAACTACTATAAACATTGATGTAACAGTGTCTCTTTAATAAGCTGATTCTAGCTTTTCTGGGGAAATACCCAGGAGTGGGATAGTTGGGTCATATGTTTCATCCCTAATTGTTTGAGGAGTTTCCAGGCTGCTTTCTAAAGTGGCTATACCAGTTTTCAATCCCATCAACAGTGTGTTAGTTTTTTTTTCTCCCCACAACCCCTCCATACTTTTGTCCAGAGAAAAAAATTGTAACCCTCATGAGACTGAACAGCCACAGAAAGAAGGTTCTCTTTAAGAGGATGAGTTGTCCATAAGTTGTCATTATAAATTAATAATTTTCCTTTCTACAATTTTATAGATTCATTTTTTAGGTATTTTGTAAGCAGCTACCTGTATCCCAAACTGAGTCAGGGCCTGGACTTGCATAACTTGAAACAAGATCTGGAACGCTGTGAAGACATCACTACAGAGAGCATCCTTCATCTGCCTAAAGCACATCCCTTTGACCCCACATGTTTTTTTCAAATTAACAGAATATGTGTCTTCACTATGCCAGGTTTACTTTGTTTTTCCGAACAGATGATAATGCAACCCAGAAAAAGAGAAGGTGGGATTGAGACTATGTAAGGTCTGAGGGCTAAACTTTGTGACCAAGGGAATTCCTGGTTTACATGTTAAACATCAAGATCTTGCAATCCGAAAGGATGGATCAGATAGGATTACCTGAAAATACAAGCCATTCAGTTAAGCTTTAATCTCAGATAAGCAATGTATAGTGTTTGAGTAGAAGTATGTGTACCATAGTGCCTGGTAACACACCTGTGAATGCCTCTTCTTACCATTGTGAATGGGACGTACTTACATTTAAAAAGTATTCATTGTCAATTTGCAATTAAAATGCAACTGGGAATCTTGCCTTTTTGTTTGTTAAAATTGGCAATCCTAGGAATGGGTAATGGGCAGAAAGCACATTTGTACATGAACCTGTAGATAAGCGATTCAGTTGATGGATACAAAGGAGGATTTCTGGTGAGAATCCAAAAATCACTATAATTTGAACTTTTCAGACTGCCTCAAGTCTATATCACTCAATGCTGTATTTCAGAGCATCTTTCAGCTTTAAAGTCAGATAACTTATATCTGAACCATGTTCTCAATACATTCACTAATTGTGAGACCCTGAACAAGTTACATACCCTCTCTGAATTTCAATCTCTTCATATTAGTACCTTTTTATGAAGGTACTAATCCCTTGGTGTTTTATGAGGATTAAATGAAATAACACACATGAATTAATGTTAAAATTAATTTTAAAATATCATTGACTAAAAACATCTATAGAATTCCCTCGATACTCTTGCTCATGGGCTCTTTTCTTTTTTTAGAACATCTAGAATAAGTAGCAGTTTAAAGCATGCCAGCAAAGTAGGTTTTTGAAAATCATAGGTATAATGCATAGTAAATATCAAATCCTTGATAAGTTAAAAATAGACTAAGATGAAAAGATGCTGAGGGTTGGGAGGTGGAAAGATTTTTATGTGTCACTTTAAGATTTAATGTAATTGGAAAATGTTTACTTTTTTCAATATTTTGCCTGGTAAATGTATTGCATACTGAAAATTTTGTATGGAAAAAACATTTAGCAATCCCCACTGAACCTCCATATAACAAGTACTGAGGTTAGTCTTGTTTTAGAGACCTCTGAGGGGCAGAAAGAAGCACAGGAGAGATTCAGTGTCCAGCATGGTGCAGCTTTTGTGACACTTAAGTGCCTGAAATAGAAACAGGGAAGCCAGAACAGCGGTCAGTTGAGCTCCTCTCGCCCATCATGGTATTTGCCACAAAGGGAGTCAGTTCGTTTTGGTACCTTTCTTCCTACATGTCATGCTAGAGAGTTGTATCAACAGTGAAATACTCAGAGTGGACCATATAACTTTCATTCCCAAAGCACTGCATGTTTTGACAGCATCTGTGGGTTAATTAAGAATTCTGCTCATGATCATGTAAACGCTGACACATTTTCAATATCAACTGTCATTATTCTAGCCAAAAGCATAACAGATGTTTGTTCAATAATATTCAGGTATGTCATAGATTGGTCAGGACACTTAATATCTATACTAAACATAGAGTCTAGTATTGGAAAAATATACTTTCCAGACCACTGCTCTTCTTTTCAGGTGTAAGATAGTCAATGAATACTGGATTAATCATGGAGAACAATACTTTCATGTGATTGTAGTTTAAAAAGCAATGAGAAAAATAAGATGTTTGTTGTGATGGAAGATTTTCAGTTCTACAAGGTTGAATGTTCAGTTTGAAGTAAAAATTCTTCTGTATTAAAACATGCTATCAAAATATCTGGCATTCAGCTATGGAAATCCCCGGTATTTGAGAAATATCAGGGAGTTTTCAGTGTTTGGGGCAAGTAAAGAAGTTTCAATTGTAGATTGAAATTGTTTTAATTCTCAACTGTTGCTTTTAACTGCTTTATGTTACTGAACCACTTAGACTCTCATATTCCTCTTTTGAAAAATAGATATCTTCAGAGCACATACTCAAGTGAGTTTTCTTGAGAATTGCAGATAGAACAATGATTGTGGTAACAGCACATAGGGAGACCTTGAGTAAAAACAGTTCCAATTTTAGTTTTCCTTCTCCCTGTAGTTCTCTCTCTCCCACAGATTCTACCACCAAGGTATGTGATTTTGTATTCATGTATTGCACTTTTACTTTGTTCTTAGTTCAGCAGTAGAGAAGTATTCACATATAATTATAGAAATGTATCTTTTATTATGAAATATTGATTGCATACTTATGAGAAAAACAAGGCATGTATTGTGAGGAATAATAAGTTATATACAATAGGATAGTCAATCCTGATAAAGTGGAAAACTTAAGAATGGTTTACTGAAATTGCAATGTAAATTACAAACAACCACTTGCCCATTTAGCAGAGTTAAAAGAAAAAGAGAGCTGTTTCTGTCCGGATGACAGCACATGAAACTTGGAGGTTGTGTCAATTACAGAGATTGTGGAAAGGGCATGAACACAGAGAAAGGTGCAGCAGAAATGCAGAGTTTAGACCTAGCTAGGAATGCACGGGGATATGCAAATACTCAGTTTTGGCCATAGTATAGAGTAACAAGAAAAGGAAGAATGAGAGATAAGCCTGAAAAAATAGCTCAGCAAGAATTTTTGGAGAGCCTTTCATGGATTGAAGGAGTTGGAAATGTTTTCATTTAGCAAACAGGAATCATCAAAGCTTATTCCTTGGGAGTGGGGAAGGACATTATCAGAATTTTGCTTTAGGATTATTAGTTTGGCAGTATCAAGTTGTACAAATCCAAGAAGAAAAAGATTGGAGGTTGGGAAAGATTTTAAAGCAGGTATTTGTCAGTTAGAGTAGACACTAATAAGCCCACAGACTTGAGCAGTTGAATTAACAATGGTGTCTTGGTCAGTTTGAGTTGCTGTTTAAATTATAAATTGAGTGGCTTATAAGCAATAGAAATTTATTTCTCACAGTTCTGGAGGTTGGAAGTCTGAAATCAGGTATCCTGCTTGGGGAAAGACAGAATAAGAGTTGTCCGGGATCTGTTTAATAAGGGCAGTAATTCCATACCTAAGGATTCCACACTCCATGATCTAATTACTTCCCAAGGATCCCACCTCCTTGTCCTATAATATTGGGGGCTAAGATTTCAACATGGGAGTTTTGGGAAACATCAATATTCAATACATAACAAATAAGGTAATGATTAAAAAAATATGAGATATTTTTTGCTGTTTCTGAAGCAGTCTAAAAGTGTTAATTACTGTCATTATTTGATCTGAAATGTCCCTCAAAAGCTCATAGATTGAAGAGTTGGTCCCCAGTGCAGCAATGTACAGAAGTGGGCTTTTGGAAAATGATTGGATCGTGAAGGCTATGAACTTATCAGATTAATCCATTAGATGACTTAATGATTTGAATGGACTAATGGGAGGTGGTGAAACTATAGGCAGGTGGAGAAGAAAGGAGGTCACTCAGGGTATCCCCTTGGGAATTATATACTATTCCTAGCCTTTTATCTCTCTTTCTCCCCGCCCCCCTTGTTCTCTCGCTCTTGGTCTTTCTCTCCCTTTCTCTCTCTCTCGCTCTCTGTTTCTTTCCCCTTCCTGGCTATCATGACGTAAGCAACTTTGCTTCTCCATGACCTTTTGCTCTGGTGCTCTGCCTTACCTCAGGCCCAAAGAAAGGAGTCAGCTGACTATGTACTGATACCTCTGTAACTATGAGCCAAAATAAAGCTCTCCTCACTTCATGTCAGTTATTTCAGTCACAGCTGCAAAAAGTGAATTAACACAAGGACATGTCAAAAGTCAAGTTCTCTCATATTCTTGGGCCTTTATTATTTTCTACTTTTAATTCCTGGACTATCTGTTTCTAATATCACTTTCATTTTTGTGAAGTCCTATTCATCTCTTAGAAACAGCTTATTTGAAGCTCCAAAATTATTTATTTTTTCAAGCTTTGAGTATTTACTAAATACCAGTACTATGGTAAACACAATACTCCTTTTCATTCTCAAGGATCTTATTGCCTGTTGCAGAAGATAGGCAAATATAAAAATATTAGAGGGAATATTTCATTCATTGAAATGATGTATCTACATTTAGCTCCTACTGTGAGTCAGGTGCTGTTCTTTTAGATCATAGGCATAGAACGATAAGTAAGGGCTTGGTTCAGTAGCACACACCTGTAATCCCAGAAACTTAGGAGGCTGAGGCAGGAGGATCATAAATTCAAAGCTGGTCTCAGCAACTTGAGGCCCTATGTGACTTAGCAGGACCCTGTCTCAAAATAAAAAGTAAAAGAAATGAAGGGTTGGGGATGTGGCTCAGTGGTTAAGTGTCACTGGTTTCAATCACTAGTACAGAAAATAAATAAATAATAAATAAATAAATAAAGTAAGGGAAATACAATTCTTAACTCAATAATGTTTATATAAAAGTTACAGACTAAGAGTGGTTTTTAAGTCAGGTGAATAAAAATATTTCATTTAATGATGAATGTTAATTTAATAGTATACATTCAAAGTGCTTGACTAGAGTAGGTATTCTGGTTTACATGAGGTGACTAGAAAAGAGACATAAGTGGAGATAATAAGGCCTAAATAATAAGGAGAATAAGCTATAATGAGAATCAGTGGAAAATATAAGAGTACAGGAAGAAAAAACACCCAGTGCAGATATCTGGAGGTGGACTAGTTAGGTACGTTTGAAGGAAACTGCTGTAGTTTGTTTTGAATAGTGAGAAAAGGGGAAGAGATCTTTGATACAAAATCTGAGAAGTAGGATGGGCTGGCTCATGTAAGACCCTGGAGGTTTTGATAGAGAGTTTGGACTGATTTTCTAAGTGTAAAGGAAAGCCACCGGAAGTTTAAGTAGCCAAATAGCACGATTATGTCTCTAAGTGATTGCTCGAGATGCTATATAGAAGGGCAACTAAAAGGAAAAGAGTAAGAGCAAGAATATTATTTGGAAAGCAATTACAGTCGTCCAGACAAAATATAATAATGTAATTTGTACTAGGGTAAAGGCACTAGTCAGAGAGAGAAGAGGAAAATTCACAGAAACATTTTGAGATTGAATTTATGAAATTGTTGTAAGGGACAAATCATGGAGTTTGACTTGAACAGAGAAGATAGGAGACGGTGGTTAAACAGATCTAAGGGATGCTTAAGACTTTTGTTGTTATTTGGATTATTTTGATATTTCTGTTAAATTTTGGTGGGATGTCAAATTGGTACTGTGAGACCTTAGGCTGGGGGACTCTGACTAAAAAACATACAGATAACACTTTTGTATCTAGAGACATATATCAGTTTATGAAGGCATTATAGCTAGGGAATTAGCCAAAAATAATAAAGTAAATCATAGAAGTAAGAGCAGAAGGTGCTCTGTAACCAAAACCTTATATAAAACCAAATATTTGGAGGTTTAATAGATGAGGCACAAAACAGCATGAAGCAGAGTTTGAGATGGAACTGATCCTGAAGTAAAGTATTAAATATATAATTTGGAGATTATCTATGGGCTTTGATGAGAATTGCTTCATTGGAATGAAAAACTCTTTAGGATGAGTTGAACATTTGAATGTGAACTCAGTGAAAGTATGTAAGAGGAGCAAAAATAATTGTGTACCTCTGTGTTCTTATACAACCTTTGTGGAGTCCTTCTTGCAGCACTTAACTATGTTACAATGAAGTTAATTTTGATAAAAACATGAGATTTTACAAAAGATTGCTACAAAGTGCATGATGAAATAGAGGAGGTTTCAGATTTTACTTTTCATTGCAGTGAAAGGGGAGAAAGAATTTGAGTTGAGAGGTAGAAGAAAGTAATAGTGTAATTGTGAAAGTATTTTTTTCTTTTAATAGAGAAGGACAGTGGGAGAGAGAGAGACAGAGAGAATCAACTTTTATTGAGTTTTTCACATGGCTTTCCTTACTCTGTTGTGTACGTGGGTGCTGTGGTTTGAACATCTGTACTTGCGCATAGTGGGACAAGCACTGTAACTGCCGAGCCACAGCTCCAGCCCCATAATTGTGAAAATTTAAGCATGCTGTGTGTACATCATGGGAATCTGGCAGCCCCATGATCAGACAGCCTGATTTCTTTCCTGATTACCACCAACAGTTTCTTGACTGCTCTCCCTACGTCCATTCTCGCTACTACTCACTCTCTTCTCTAGAGTATAGCAATAATTATCCTCAAAGTGGTGGAACCTGATAAAGTCATTCATCTTATTCCCCCTTACATAAGGAACAGCTCCAAAAACATCAACCTAGAAGATGCAACCTCAATAACCCTTAAGATTCTTTAGATCTCAGCCTCTTGATTTTGTCCTTGAGAGTAATTTTCCTGACTCATGGAATAAATTAAGATTCTCCTCTCTGTGTGTCTTAAAATTCCAAGAATTTCTCCATTTCTCTTATGACAATTATCAACACATTTTTCTTTAAGATTTTTGAATTTCTCATTCTCACTAACATCTGGATCAGGACAGAGATAGTGGTCATATATATAGAGAGAGAGCACAGAAAGGGAACCTACATTCCAAGATACTCAGTAAATATTTGTTCAATGAATAAAGGACTAAACCTTATGAATATGTGTGATTTTATGATGCAA
Source organism: Aplodontia rufa (assembly GCA_004027875.1). Classification (NCBI taxonomy): domain Eukaryota; kingdom Metazoa; phylum Chordata; class Mammalia; order Rodentia; family Aplodontiidae; genus Aplodontia; species Aplodontia rufa. The sequence goes on from PVKS010049379.1 coordinate 10,965, forward strand.
AAAGGGAAATATAAAGGTCAAGCCAGGGTTAGGATGATGTAAGACCCATGGCACAGGAGAATAAAATGGCTAAAGATGAATAAATATAAGGTTCAGAACACAACAAATATGATTTTTTATCTAAAGAATAATTATTCCCTACTCCAACACTGTGGAAAATTTCTCTTTAACCTTTAAAATCTCAGTTTGGAGACTTTTCATAACCCCTCACTTCTTATGCCCATCTGGATACAAAGAGTCACTTAAACTATAGTGATATTTTTATACAGTTTAAAAAAGCTTTTGCACAGTTAAAAAATTAGTCAACAGTGTCAAGAAAGACCTAATAGAATGGGAGAAGATCTTTGCCTGATACACCTTGGACAGAGGGCTAATATCCAGAATACACAAAGAACTAAAAAAACTAAACACCAAAACCACAAATAATCCAATCAATAAATGGGCTATGGATCTAAAAAGAAACTTCTCACCAGAGGAAGTTCAGAATGTTCATAAATAAATGATAAAATGCTTTACATCATTAGCAATAAGAGAAATACAAATCAAAACTTCAGTGAGATTCCACCTCACTCCTGTCAGAGTGGCAAAAATGAAGAATACGAACAACAACAGATGCTGGAGGGGCTGTGGGAAAAGAGGAACACTGTCACACTGCTGGTGGGACTGCAAACTGGTTCAGCCACTCTGGAAAGCAGTGTGGAGACTCCTCAAAAAATTAGGGCTGGAACCTTATGACCCAGCTATCCCACTCCTGGGTATTTTCCCAAAAGAGTTAGAATCAGCATCTTATAGAGAGAAGTCTTCATCAATGTTTATAGCAGCTCAATGTACTATAGCTAGACTATGAAACCAACCCAGATGCCCCTCACTCGAGGAGTGGATTCAAAAACTTTGGTACATATATACACAATGGAATACTACTCAGATATTAGAGAAAACAATATTATTGCTTTTGTGGCCAAATGGATGGAGATTGAAAAAATCATGCTAAGTGATGTATCCCAATCTCAGAGACTCAAGGGCTGAATGTTTTCTCTCATTTTTGG
>PVKS010049380.1:0-12002 GCA_004027875.1 Aplodontia rufa
CATCCATCCATCCACCCATCCACCCACCCATCCACCCATCCGCCCACCCACCCACTCATCCACCCATCCATCCATTCACCCCTACACCCACTATGCACCCCCTTCCATTCATCCCTCCATCTGTCCTCCCTCTCCCTACTTCCCTCTCACCTCATTTTTCACCTGCACATCTAGGTACCAATCAGCTCACTCACCCTGGCACCCACTCTGCCATAGGCTTCTGCCAGGGAACTAGAAAAGATGCCCTTTTACAGTCTTCATCAGGTCCCAGGAAGGGTGGCCTTTGAGAATCCCTTTGTCTCACGTGGTTGGCCAGGCTGGGTGGGAAATTGACCCTGGACTCCACACCTTGTTCCCAACACCACTACAGCCTGATGGAGCTGCAGGATTGGTTCCAACAGCTAGGGACCTGGCTGGACATTCGACTCAACGGCTGGCCTAGGGTGGCCAGAGCTTGACTTTGCTGCTCACCGGCTGCATGGCTTTGGACAAGACCCTTTCCCTCTCTGCCCCGATGTCTTGTTGCCACTCATTCACCTGTCGGTCTCTGTATGCTGCAGATGGAATCTCCCCCACCCCCCGCTTTTAAGAGGGAGGGAGGGAAGGAGAGAGAGTGTTAATTTTAGTTTTTCCTTTACTTAGTTGCATGTGTGGTGCTGGGAATCAAACCCAGTCCTTGTGCATGCCAGACAAGTGCCAAAACTGCTGGGCCACTGCTCTAGTCCCTGAAATCCTCTCTTAATGGGTGATTTTATTGCTGAATAACAACCCAGTCATCTTGAAGGCCGACTATGTGTCAGGCATGGTGCTCAGCACTTTCTCCTGACTCATTCGGTCCTCACAATAGTCCTATCACTTTACCCAGGAAGCTAAGGCACAGAGAGGTTTAGTAACTTGTTTATATTCACACAGCTAGGGACGGGTTTGAACCCAGGCCATCTGGCTCCAGGGTAGAAGTTTTATCCTCTGTTCACTCCCAGTGATGGCTGTCAGCAAAAAGGAGCACGTGGCCAAGGCACTTTCAGGAAGGACCCAGAAATACAGGTGCAGGGATCCTAGAGTCCCGGGGTTCAAGTTTAGCTGGCAGGGGGTGGGGGTGGTGGAGCGGTGGCGAGTTCAAGCCCCAGCACCACACATACAATGAAGGCCACATGAAAAACTAGATAAAAATTGCATAAAACTGCTTCTCTCTCACCGCCCATCTTTCTTTAAAAAAAAAGTATAGCCAGGGACTCTGGTGCCTGAGGAGTGCATGGCTTCTTATTTTTCTTCTGAGAGAGAGAAAGAGAGCACGCGCGCGCGCACATGTGTGGGTCCACGAGTGGCGGGGGGAGAATTTTTTTTCCTTCTGGTTTTTATTTTTCTTCCACTTAGCTGTGTATGTGGTGCTGGGACTTGAACCTGGGTCCTTGCGTGTGCCAGGCAAGCGTGATACCACGGAGCCACTGCTCCAGCCTGGTAGGCGACTTCTTGACTTGGACTAGAATCCGTGGACCAGCTCCCCAGGCTGCTGGCCTGTCCCTAGCACCAACAGCTTCACCTTCTCCCCAGGTGGACTCACGGACCCTTGTCCTTCATGCCACCTGGACCCAGCCTCAGTCCACCAACATCTGGAAATGGGATTTTGGCTTTGCCACCAACATGAAGCCAGTGTGACTGAGGTGGTTCTGCAGCCCTCCTGGTCCATCCCCAAAACTCCCTTGGGCTGTAATCAAATAACGCACATCTCATTCGTGCCTACCCCGCAGTGCTGTGCCCATGTGGCTGTCCCCGTCCCTGTTCTGGGGATCTCCCGCTCCCCTCTCTGCCACATCTGCAGGCCGAAATCATTCACAGTGTCTTGGTTATTTTTGGAAAGCTCGGGAGCAGAATAAAGCACTGCTGATCTCTCTTGCTTCCCAGATTGGGGGAAAAGAAGACAGAAGTGTCGTTTCTTGCATCACCCCAGAGTTCTCTACCACCTGAGCACGTGTTCTCTGACCCACTTTCCCCTTGGTCAGTTCTGCCTCTCTGAGCCTGCAGGGTGATGTGGGTGGCCGTGCAGCGCAGGGTGCAGGTGCCGCCGCCTCCTGTCCCTGCCGCAGCCGTCGGTCCTCGCAGCTGACTCAGGCTGCTGACTCCCCGACTTGGCGGCTCCCACAAACCCAACCGGATTATGAAGGTGCAGCTGGCTCAGGGGCAGACAGGGAAGGTCAGGGCTCGGGCACATTTGGAGCCGCATCACCCAGATGCACATGCAGCAGAAATGCTCTCCATCTGGAGCCGATGGACATCTGGACAATGAACTCTGGGTTTCCTGTCCATAATCCAAATACTGGTTAACTGCCGAAGCGCATCTGTGCTTCTAAACTAAAAAGGGATCGCAGCATGATGAGTCGAGGCAGCTCAGACGAGAGGGAGGTGATTGCTTTTCTTATCAAAATGAATAATTCTACACAAGTCAGCATAGTATCACTGGGGGCAGACAGTTTATGAAAATGGCCACAATTCTTCCCCTTTGTGACCCCCTGCTCCCTGCAGCACCCTCCAGCCAGAGGTGGAGGCTCTTGTCCCGCTCTGTGAATCTGGGCTGGCCTCCCTACTGGCCAACAGAATGTGTCCAAGTGACGATGTGCCAGTTTTGAGCACAGTTCTCAAGAGCTTCCTGCACACCTCTGTTCTAAGCACCCTTTTCATCATGTGAACAAGCGCAGACCAGCCCAGAGGATGTGAGACCACACAGCAGAGCAGAGGCAGCCCAGAGGAGGCCAGGCTGGAGCAGCCGACAGTCCTGCCGGGGTCAGCAGGGCTGACCGCTTGAAGATCTGCAGGTGCACGAGGGAGCCCAGATGAGACCAGATGAACCGTTTTGCTGAGCCCAGCCAGAACTGCTGACTCACAGGCAGCCCTCAGCACCCGGGGACATTGCTTCCAAGACCCCCAGCAGTTGCCAAATCCCATGGATGTTCAGCCCCATGTAGGGAACTGCACAGTATTTACCCAGAGCCCGTGCAATTCTTTTCTACGCTTCCCATCATCTCGAGGTGACTTGCAACAGCTGGTATAATCTAAATGCCTCGTCCACAGCTATTTCCCATGTTCTTTAGGGAATAAGACAAGAAGAGAAGTCTGCGCGTGTGCTGTACGGATGCAACCACTGTCGTCCCAGCTGGATTCTTCTGCGATTTTTGATTCACAGTTGGCTGAACCCATGGACGCGGAGGGCCAGCTACACTTTTGTTTTTAAGTTTTTATTTATTTTGTATGTTTTGGTACTTGGGATTGAACACAGGGGCATTTTACCGCTGAGCTACACTCTCATCCCATTTTTTTAAAAATTTTTTTATTTTGAGACAGGGTCTCACTAAGTTGTTCAGGGCCTAAATTGCTGAGGCTGACCTTGAACTTGCAATCATCCTGCCTCAGCCTCCAGAGTCTTTGGGATTATAGGAGTGCACCATCTTGGCCAACCTGAAGTGTTTTGTTTTGTTACAAAATGAAAACTAACTAATAAAAAGTTCTCCCCCACTCCAGGGGATGTCAAAGGCAGGATTGAAATAATAGCAATCGGTAACAATAGTAATTGATAATAATAAACAATCTTTTATGTTAGCAAAATATCAAATCAAATAGAAATGAGTTGCTTATTATCTGACCATCCCGAAAGCTTCGGCAGCAGTGGAGAAGGCCAATCCCATTGTTCCACCTGCCCAGGACCCTTCTCCACCCCTAGTGCAGAAGGCTGCGGGTACCTCTGCGTCACCCACAGACGATGTGCACCCTAGTGAAGGCTGCGGGTACCTCTGCGTCACCCACAGATGATGCAGCCCCTAGTGAAGGCTGCGGGTACCTCTGCATCACCCCAGGGATATTGCGCCTCCTAGTGAAGGCTGCGGGTATCTCTGCATCACCCCTAGGGGGACAATGCCCCCCTAGTGGAGGGTGCTGCAGGTGCCACTTACCAGGATCTTGGTGGTGTAGGCGCTGTTGATGGCGATGGCGTTGACCAGCAGCTCCATGGTCTTGGCGTTGATGGAGCTTGGGTCGGGGACCTCCTTGTAGTGGGTGTCACCAACGTAGGCCTGCACCACCGTCATGCGGTTGGTCGTCAGGGTGCCTGTCTTGTCCGAGCAGATGGCCGTGGCGTTGCCCATGGTCTCGCAGGCATCCAAGTGTCTTACCAGGTTGTTGTCCTTCATCATTTTCTGCAGCAAGGGGCAGATAAGAGGGCAATGGTGAGGAGGGAGTGCAAGGCAGAGCTGCCTCAGTTTCCCCTAGCCTCCTGCAAGTCAAAGGACCTGGGTCCTGGAGGCCTCTTCCACCTGGACTTTTCCCTGCTTCACTTGATCCATCTTCTGCTGGGACCTGGTTCTCACTGTGATTTCAATTTTGCCAAAAGTTAAGTTTAGGATGCGTGTGTTTATAGATACAGGAAGACACCTGGAAAAATATCCAAATATGAGTGTCATTCTCTCTGGGTGATGGAATCATACATTTTTATTGCCTTCTCTTTAAAAAATATCCATAGATTCCATTTTTCGACATGTATTTTAACTTGACCAATAAAAACTACAAATTTCTTTTAAATAAAAATATGCAAAAAGGAAAAAGTGAGAACAGATATCAACATCTGTTCTTTTCAAATTTGTAGTAAAATGGAATCCTACGATGCATGTTGTTATTATTTTTGTATGTGCCTCCCTCTCTGGCTCAGTTCCACAATCCTGTCTTCTTCTAGGTTCTCAAAGACGTAACGAAAATAAAGTGATTTTCCAAGAACCACAATTTCTCATGCAGGTGCCCTGACATGTTGACCCTGCCTGGCAAGGAGACTTGCAAAGTTTCTAGAGGCCGGACTAGGTGGAGTCCTAGTCTGTGCCTAACATTTCATTTCTTTTATTCTTTTTTTTCCCTTTTGTTACCAGGGATTGAACCCAGGGGTGCTTAACAACTGAGCCACATCCCCAGCCCTTTTTATTTTTTATTTTGAGACAGGGCCTTGCTAAGTTGTTGAGGCTGGCCTTGAACTTGCCGTCCTCCTGCCTCAGCCTCCTGATGATCTCCTTTATTTTTGCTCCTAATGATAATTCTTTATAGCAAGGGCCAAATCAGGGTGCACTTTGAATAATTTTCATAGAGGTTTAAGTTACATACTGGTAGGATTATGTGCTCTTGCATTTTCCCTCATTGTAACCTGTGATAATAATGCCCGTAGATGCATGTTGAGGGGCTGGAGAGGTGGCTCAGTGGTAGAGCACTTGTCTGGCATGCACAAGGACCCAAGTTCAATCCCCAGCACTACAAACACAACTAAGGGTTGGAAAAACAAACAAACAAAAAAAAAGGTGAAAAAATAAATAAAAGTGGACTTCCATTCCTCTTTTTAAAAAATGTATGTTGAACGGTTAATCAGCAATTAGCATATGCAATACACCCTGGGGTCTGAAAAGCCTTTCTTGCTTGATGTTTTAAGAATCCTGTGAGCCCCGTGAAGATCCGTTTTGGCAACTGAAGCGATCCAGGTGGAGACTGGACCAGGGTCACACACCCGGTGAGGGTGAAGGCTGTTGCTCAAACCCATCTCTGCTTAACCTCACAGCCTGGGTCCTCAGGCCTCTGCTCTCCCTGAACAGGGTCCACTGTGCAAGACGGCAGCCTCCTGTGGCAACTGCAGGGCATGTGCAATGTGGCTGGCTCTTTTACATTTAGTAAAAGGAAAATTGGATTTGAAGACGTTATGAAAGAACAACATGTAGAAGAAACGTCTCTATAATTTTTTATTGATCACATGTTGAATTAATAATCATTTCAGTATATTGGGTCATGTAAATTGTATTAAAATTCCCTTCACCTGTTCCCTTTTTACTTTTTAAACAATGTGGCTACTTGGACATTTAAAATGACAGATGTAGGGCTGGAGCGGTTGCTCAGTGGTTACAGTGCTTGCCTGGCATGCATGAGGACGCGGGTTCAAACCCCAGCACCACGAATACAACTAAGTGTGGGAGAAACAAAGGCCAGATGGAAAACTAAATAAAATTGATTCTCTTTTCTCTCTCTTTAAAAGTAAACACATAAATACAAAGTCAGATGTGGCCTGCACTCTCTCACGGGCAACACGGATCCGAGCAGACACTGCTGACTCTTGATGATGCTCCCAGGCCAGGCCAGAGAGGGACTGTCAGCCTCTCCTGGGCTGGGTGCTATAAGTTTATAAGTGACTGTGTAAGTAATGTGATCAAGGTGACAAAAGCCACCAGGTGCCAGAGGGACAAACTGCAGACGGCACAGAGGCTGAAAATCATCTCTGCACGATTCCCCCAAACTAGGTCCATGCAGCGTTCCAGGAGACTTCCCGGTTCAGTGGGAGCCTCTGCTCCAGCCCTGAGCCCCCGAGGAGCAGCCTCGTGTGACCTGTTCGAGCTTTGGTTTGTGGGATGGAGTTTCTCTGAAAACCCTAAACAGAGAGGCGATAAGGGCTGTGTACCTTTCACAGAGCTGCCTCTTCCTGGCAGCAGCCTGAGATCTCTTTTCTGGATGAAATTACATCGGAGAGCCCACCCCAAACAGACGCTCCCTGTGCCCTCTGAGGGCCCCGGCACCTTCTCAGCATGAATGCCTTGTTCATAAACACGACCACACCTCTGCCCTGAGCAGACAACCTGGCATCAGGACACTGAGTAGCAGGAGCCCAGGGCCCTGCCCTCTGAGGCGAGGAAATCCCAGGGACAGGGGTAGAAATGAGCAGGACGTGAGAACCTGGGAGCGACCCTCAGGTCAGGCCTGCGGCCTTTGGGATGCATGGATGACCACAGCCTGTGCGGGGGCCTGTCATGGGTCACGCTCAGGAAGCCTCAGACCTGAGCTCCCCCCGTGAGCCTCTGTAGCCTGACAGCCCTCCACTTACCTAAAGAGAGAGAGAGAGAGAATATCAATTTTTTTATTTAATTTTTCGTGTGGCTTTCATTATTCTGACACTTAGTTGTGTGTGTGATGCTGGGGTTTGAACCTGCGTCCTTCCACATGCCAGGCAAGTGCTGGAACCTCTGAGCCATCACTCAAACCCTGCTTTTGAAACCTCTTAGATTTCCTGTCTATATCGGAGGAGAGGCGGCTTCCATGCGGTCAGGATTCCCTCCACTCCAGCTAGCCGTGCGGTCAGGATTCCCTTCGCTCCAGCTAGCCTCCTTCACACTGGACTGCCACCTACGGCTACAAGGGTCCCATTCCTGTGGCCGCTGACTTCTGCCCAGGCAGAAGTGGTGGGACAGGGATGGATTTTGGTCTACATAGCAATGTCTGCATTTTATTCGTGTTATTTTTGCAGTACTAGGGATGGAACCAGGGCCTCACTCATGCCAGACAAGTGCTCTACTTCTGAGCCACCCCCAGCCTATTTTATTGTTTTTTTTTTTTGGGTTCAGCTGATTGTCAACAAAAATCTAAAGGATTTATATTAAGAGAACTTTCTTTTCTTTCTTTCTTTTAGAGAGAGGGACAGTGAGAGAGAAACAAAGAGAGAATCAGTTTGATTTAGTTTTTCTTGTGGCTTTCGTTGCTCTGAGACTTCGTTGTGTGTGTGTGGTGCTGGGGTTTGAACCTGCGTCCTCGTGCATGCCAGGCAAGCACTGTGATCAGAGCCACCGCTCCAAGCCCTTAGGAGCAGGTTTTTGACTTCTCTTGAAGGAACCATGAAGGTCTGGCAACCTGGACCTGCACCCCTCCAAGGTGACACTTGTCTGGGGTGGGGCCCTTGTGTTTGCCCCCGGCTTCCTCAGTCGTCTGAGCTGAGGGGAGCTGTGGAGCCCTGGGCTTGGATCCCCGGTCTCACCTTCACCGAGTAGGCCAGCGAGATGGTGACGGCCAGAGGGAGCCCCTCGGGCACGGCGACCACCAGCACCGTCACACCGATGATGAAGAACTTGACGAAGTACTGCACGTAGACGGGCGTGCACTCGGGCAGCCACGGCTTCTTGTTGACCACGAAGGTGTCCACGGTGAAGTACAGCACCAGGATGATCACCGTGATGGCCGACATCACCAGGCCTGCAGGAGGGGACACGGTTCAGAGGCTCCGGGCGGGGTGCAAGGGCCCTGGGGGACGAGGTGTGGCCACGCCCTGGGCTGAAAGCCCTCTGATGAGCTCTGCTCCTTCCTTGCTCTGTGTCCTGGTCCTTGGTCTACAGTGAGCCTCAGCCTCCTCCTCTGTACTGTGGGGATGTGGATTTCCTTCATGCAAAGTGCCTAACACTGAGCAGGGACATCAGAAATGCGTGACAAGGACAGCGTGGCCACACCAAGACCCATCCTCGTGGGGTTTTCACAGGAGAGGAGGTGATGTTGGAGCTCCAATTTCCTCATTTGCTCCATGAATACCTTTTCAGCACCAAGGTGTGACACGCCAGTCACACAGTAGCTCCTAGGCTGGGAACTAGGGACACGGCAGTGACAAAGTTCCCACCCTTGGGGACCTGATATTCTAAAGGGGAGGCAAATGAGAAACAGACGATACAGCCACAAGATCATTTGTGGCATGGATAGATGCAAAGAAAAACCCAGGATGTGGTGACCGAAGCTGACATGGGGTGGCAGGAGAGGCTGCTGCAGCCGGGATTTCCAGGGAAGGCTTCCTGGAGCAGGTGACCTTAGAGCAGACACAGGAGCAACAGGAGGATCCTCCACATGGTGAGCTGGGGCAGGATCACTCCAGGAGCAGGAAACAACAGGTGGATGTTTTGGAAGATGAAACGGAGGCTCAGGCAGGAGACATCTTGCCATGGCCACAGAAACCAGGGCGAAGATGTAGCGGGAGGGATGCCGCTGGCAGCCTTCTTACGTGCCCTGGGGTCCCCTCACCCATTCAGTGTTCCCACCCCCAACCAGAGGGAGGTGGCCCCTGCCAAAACCCAGTGGTGATGTGTCCCAAAGCCCAGTCAGCCCTGCCAGGCGGACAGGCCCTGCTGCGTGGCTCGCGGCCCAGAGGTGCAAGCAGAAGCTAGGAATTCTCCAGAAGTCTCAGTGGCCCCGTGCTCAGCAGGTGTCACACCCCTTCCTGAACCCCCTGCCCACCCATCTTAGCCCCTTTCAGAATATTCACCCCGGGGTTCAACCAGGGATGGGGAGGGGAGGGGACGGGGGTTTTGAAGGCCCGCTGCTGTCTTGCTTAGTCTCCTCCCTGACCCAGGGAGTCTGCGAGGAAATCCCTGTGCCCTCCACTCCCCACCCCCTCCTCCAGCCGCAACGCCTCGCCGCTCTCTCCCTGTCTGACAGTCACAGGGGCGGGGAGCCAAGCTCCCAGCAGCCGGGAGCTGTCACCAGGCCCCTGAGTTTAAATATAGACAGCCAAGCCTATAATTTGCCTCCTTCCCCGCTGCGGTGTCTATAATTAGAGCCATGGAGGAGAGCAGCCAGGTGGGGAGGCCTTGGCATCTGCTGCATCCTTAACCAGGAGGGGAAGCCAAGGCTGTGCTGGAGGGATGGGGCTCACCTTGCAGCTGGGTTCAGCGTGCTGGGCCAGGGGCCATCACAGGTAGCTCCTGCCTCAGGGGGGAGCCCTGCTCCTGCTGCTGGAGTGCAGAGAACGGGCTGCTCCCTAGGCTCCTGGGCCCTCTGCCTCTCTAACCTCTCCTCTGCACCTGCAGCTGGTGTGGGCATCAGAATCACCAAATCTGTCCCTGCCCTCCTTTGCTCACACCTCTTCCGTGGTGCCCGCTCAGGATCAAGTCCAGGCTGCCCAGAACTCCAGGCCCTGCAGAGTTTCTTCCCTCTTCAGTTATTGCACGTGCCAAGTGCTCAGAACTTTGTAGACAGATTCCCTTTCATCCCCATAGCAACCTGACAAGTAGGGATGCTGGGTGTCCCCACCTTACAGGTGAGAAAACAGAGGCTCAGAGCAAGGTGAAGTTACTTGGCCAACTTCTCACAGTTGTAGATTGAGTAGAATGCAGGCAGTCAGCCCTCAGTCCAGACTTCTAGCTTCCTGTTCTGCCTCCTTAAATGCTGAGTGCCTGCTGTATACAGGACTCAGACTGGTTGTGTGGCAGAGAAGGGCAGACTTTAAGGACCATCTCTCCTTCCCTCCCTCTCTTCTTCCCTTCCTTCCTTCTTTCTTTCTGTCTCTCTCTTTTCTTTTGCCAAGGATTACACCCAGAGTTGTTAACTACTGAGCCTCATCTCAGCCCTTTCTATTTTTCATTTTGAAACAGGGTCTCACTAAGTTGCCGAGGTTGGCCTCTAACTTGCCACCCTCCTGCCTCAGCCTCCACAGCAGTGGGGATTACAGGTGTGCACCACTGCGACTGGCAGGACTCTCTTTGCAAGGCGACTGAAGCCAGCCTGGGGCAGGGCTCTGCCTGGGGTCTCGCTGGATGCTTCCAGTCCCTCGCCCCCATGGCTGCACACTCACCTGCCTTGCCGATCTGCACGGCCAGCTTGGTGAGTTTGCCCTGCAGCACAGACTTCTCCTTCTTGTGCATGTTGGCCTTCTTCTTGTCGTCCGCATCACCGCCCTCTGCACTCTTGAGGGGCTGCATCTCCATGGCAGCTGCGCCGTCCTGCTGCTTGGCTGCAGGGGCAGAGCATGCACACACGCGTGCACACACAAACGCACACGCAGACACACGCACGCAGGTCAGCCTGCAGGGCGCAGATGCTGGCGCCCACCCTGCCTGCCCAGGGGAGGTGCCGGGTGCCCCGCCTGGGTCCCTGCATGGGTCCCCGTGCAGCAGGCACAGAAGCCTGGGAGGGGGACCTGCCTCCTCTAGTGGAGTCTTTGCTTCCCGGTGTCCCTCACTGCCTCAGACAGCAGGGACTGGATTCCCAGCAGGAGTGGACTGGGGGCTCCTCGGGGCCTAGAAAACCCACAGAGCCTACTCCAAATGGATCCTTGATCTTTCCCACAGTTAGGGAAGAAAATCTAGGCCTTTCCCAGCATGTCCTTGAGGCCATGCTGTGAGGATATTAAGGACCCAGTGACTGGAAGGACAAAAAAAATGAGGCTTTTAGCTAAAAGAGGGTGAGGTGTGATGGCACACACCTGTAATCCCAGCTACTTGGGAGGCTGAGGCAGGAGGATCGCAAGTTTGACACCAGCCTCAGCAACTTAGTGAGACCCTCAGTAACTTAGTGAGACTCTGTCCCAAAATAAAAAAAAAATAAGGCTGGGGTTGTGGCTCAGTGGTTAAGCACGCTGGGCTCAATCCCGGCTCAATCCCTGCTCCTCCCGTGCAAGGTGGGCAACGCTTGTGGTGAGGTGACCCGTGCATGAGTAGTGCCTTGTCTAAACCCAGCTAGTACGACCTCTTCAGCACAGGGCTGAACGGAGGACTCGTAACCCACCCTACCCCTTGACCTATAAGGATCTCAAAAACCAGTGGCTGAACGGGCCATGGGGCTCGAAGGCTGGGGCGACCCTGCCCCAGGCATGCCCTCCGTTCTCCCCAGGGACACCTCCTCCTTTGGGCTGGCACCATGAGCATCACAGCTATGCCCCCAAACATCCCAGAGCCCGGCAGCCAGCCTCCGCCTCGGGTGTGACTCTGGGACGGGCGGGGGGCACACAGGCGGGGGCGCGTTACCTTTGCTCTGGCTGGCGTCCACATTGCCATCCTGCGTCTTACCTACACGACAGAGAGTTTTAACAGACAACAGAGAGCACACGGCACGGGTCAGCCAGCACAGAGACACAACAGGCCACGGACATTCATGTCACAGATGGAGGAAGGGCCAAGTGGAGGCCCCAGAACCCGGGCAAGCTGGTGCCACGCCGGCCACGGGGGCTGTAGGCCTGGCTCTGGGCTCTCGAGGGGCTCAGAAGAGAGGGTTTCTGTCGCCATCATCTTGGCTCTGAGTGTTTTACAGATTAAAGGACCATGTTTGAGAGGAAAGGGGACAGGGTGCTGGCAGGAAGCAGGGTGACCCCAGACCCCACACTGAGGCTCCCATGACTTTATGCCTGCTGTGTTCTGTGGGCTGGGATGAGGCAAAGGGAACTTGTTTAGCTACAAACTTCTGTTTTCCTGCAA
>PVKS010049381.1:0-12014 GCA_004027875.1 Aplodontia rufa
GCAGCCTTGGTTATGTGAGGAGCTCAGAGGCTTAATTGAAACCCAGGCTGCCCCATATATTCCAAGCTTCTTGTGGCCGGTTACACTCCGCGGCTAGGGGTGGAAGACTCACCCCGCCCACAGGGACACGTCACAATGGCGACGGGCCGCTGACTAGATTGATAGCAGTCTCTCCCCAGCGCTTTCTGCAAGACTAGGCAAAGCAATGAGCAGTCAGTTCGCAGTGGTGCTTGGTCATGAAATTCAGACCCTTCCTCCATTTCAGGTTGCAAGCCTTTGCCCAGCGCGGCGCAGCGCGGAGAGGCCGACAGCATGTTTCGCTGGGCAGGTCGCCCCGCCCCCCGGCAAGCGCGCCGCTGCTTCCGCAGCGGCCGCAGCTCGCAGGATGTAGTGTATATTAGCTATTGAGCAGAAATATATCTGGACTTAAAACCGAGTTCATATATATGAAGAGCGGTCCAATTAGGCAGTTGGAGGCCAGATTAGGGGATCTGTCCAGGGGTAGTTTGGTCCCCCGTGGGTAAGTTCCACTCCCACCGGGTGTGGGGGTGGCCCCGCGTTTGGCAGCCGCTTCCTCGTTTTGTTTTGCTTTTTGTTTTTTTGTTTTTTTTTGGTTAATGCTCTTCTCTTTTCCTTTGAGGTCAAAGAACTAGCAGGAGGCAATGCCTGCCTGTTCAGGGAAAATCGTCCTACCGTGGGAATCCACGTGCCGACGCGCAGCCTGTGCTGATTCTCGGGAGCTTCACGGGGTCAGTGTCCCTGGGATAACCGCCATCTTCCTTCCCTCTTGTTTATTTTTTCAAAGAACCAACTCTTAGTTTTGTTAATAGTTTGTATTTTTTTTTGTTCTAAATTTTATTTATTTCAGCTCTGATTTTGGAAATTTCCAGTCTTCTGTTAGCTTTGGGGTTGGATTGTTCTTCTTTTTGTAGTCCTATGAGTCGAAGCATAAGTCTATTTATCTGGTTTCTTTCTAGATTTTTGATGTATGCACTCAGTGCTATAAATTTACCTCTTAAGAAAGCCTTCATAGTGTCCCAGAGGTTTCAATATATTGTTTCCTCATTTTCATTCAATTCCAAGAACTTCTTAATTTCTGATCTCATTTCCTCTTTCACCCATCCTTCATTTAAGAGGTAATTATTCAATTTCCAAATGTTTGAGTAGTTTCTATTGTTTCTCTGGTTGTTGATTGCTAAGATCATAGCACTATGATCTGACAGAATACATGGGATTATATCCACTTTTTTTATTTGTTAAGATTATCTTGGTGAACTAGGATGTGGTCTATTTTAGAGAAGGATCCATGAGCTGCTGAGAAGATGGTAAACTCAGCTGTCTTAGGGTGGAATATTCTGTAGATGTCTGTTAAGCCCAATTGAATAATAGAGTTGTTCAAATTGGAGATGTTTTTATTGATTTTTTTGTTTTGATGATCTGTCTAGAGTTGATAGTGGTGTGCTGAAGCCCCCCAGAATTATTGTGTTGAGATCAATGAGGGGATTAATGTCCTTCAGTCTTTTTTCCATAAATTTGGGGGTTTGTAATTGGGGGCATAAATGTTAATTATTGTTATTTCTTCTTGATGGACTGTCCCTTTTAGTATGATACAGTGACCCTCTTTGTCCTTTCTGACTAGTTTTAGTTGGAAATTGATTTTATCAGAAATTTGAATCACCACACCAACTTGCTCTTTTAGGCCGCAGTTCTGGTAGACATTTTGCCATCCTTTCACTTTCAGCCTGTGTCTATTTTTGAGTGCCAAATGTGTCTCTTGCAGGCAACATATTGTTGGATTTTTGCTTTTTGATCCAGTAGGCTAGTCTGTGTCTTTTAATTGGGGCATTGAGTCCATTCACATTCAAAGTTAGAATAGACATGGGAGGGTGTGTCTCAGACTTTGTAACAATTACAGAGTTTTGAGTCATCTTGGAAGTCAATTTGTGGATAATAAAATTATTGACTGGGCCTTGTTTAAGGATTTAAGATATCATTGGCATTTTCTTCTGAATGGAGAACATCATTGAGAATATTCTGTAGTGCAGGATTTGTGTTCATGTTTCTTGCTAGCTTGAGTTTATAGTTGAAGTATTTATTTTCCCCATCACATATGAAGCTGAGTTTTCCAGGTATATTATATTTGGGTGGAAGTTGTTATTTTTCAACACTTGGAAGATATTGTTCCAAGCTCTTCTGGCCTTCATTGTTTCCTCTGAGAAATCCATAGTGATCTGAATTGGTTTGCCTCTGAATGTGATTTGGGGCTTTTCTTTAGGTGCTTTTAGAATTCTCTGTTTAATTTCTCTGTTATTCATTTTATATATGATATGTCCTGGTGAGTTTCTCATTTGATTAGGCCTATTTGGTGTTCTATAAGCATCTTGGATGTGATAGTCCAGATCAACTGTAAGATGAGGGAAGTTCTCACTTATGATTTCACTTAAAAGTTTCTTGATGCCTCTTGTTTGCTGTTCACAGTTTTCCACCAGGTCAATGATTCTCAGATTATCATGCCTTATCTCATCAAGTATTATTTGGAAGTTCTGATTATGTAATATAAGTTGCTTATCGTCTTTGAATTCGACAATGTTTAGCCGATCTTCATTTTCCAATGTTAATGCTTCAAGAGTTGAAGTTCTATTTTCAGTAGAGTACACTCTGGTGTTGGTATCTTCTAGTGAAGATTTGATTTGGTTAACTGTGTTTTTCAATTCTGATAGCTCTGCTACATCTATTTTCAGAATGTCTGTTTCTTTGTATAACTGATATTTCATCTCATGGAATTGCTCCCTTATTTCCCTGTAAAAGTTGTGACTCATCTCTTGAAATTGTTCTCTGATCTCTTTCCTTATTTTATCTCTCAACTCTTTGGATTACTAATCATAATGCTGATACAATATCTTTTGTTTTCATCTAGGGCCCTAGGTATGATGTCCTTGGGGAGGAGCTAGGGGTTGAGGAGGTGAGTTATTTCCCTTTTTCCTCATTTTCAGAATCAGAGAGCGTGTCTTGTAGTTCAATCTTATTACTCTTGGTGAAGTAATTGGAGTTTCTTATGGCTTTGCTTCATTGTGATGGGGAGCTATTTGGTCAAGACAGACCTAACGATGCCAGACTGTTCTGCGAGAACTTGAGAGGCTATAGGTGCAGATACTAATCTGTTTCAACTAAAACATATGTACTGATGACTAGCACCAATGGTAGCAGTTTTCTTTGAGAGAGCTCTCACTATATATTTTGATAGCATGCAAGTACCCATTTTGAAGAGAGTCTGTTTCTTCAGATAGCAGTGTCTCTGAAAGTGGAGAGAAGAAATGACTAGGAAGTCAAGGAGGTGAATTGGGGAGGTAAAATAGAAGACATGCCTTAGAGTAAAGAGAAACAAGGGATTAGGGGGAGTAGGTTATTCTATTAAGAATAAGGAAAACATAGAAATGGGGTGCCGGTAGGGTAAAGACTTTGGGTGAGGATGAGAGTACAAGGTAGGAAGAGGTTAGTATGGGGCGTGGTTATCTTCACTCACCAGACGCTGAGGCTATTTGCTATTGTGAAATGTTTTCCTGATTGGAACCCAATGGTATAGGGATAGCAGTTGGGTTCAAGAACACATAGAGAAAGTAAGAGACAATCACAATACATTCACAAGATTAAAAATTTATATCCACCAACCCCAAATTCAGTACTAATCGTAAAGCAAAAAAGGATAGAAGAAAAAAAAAACACAGTGATGTTAAAAATTTAAAAATATTATGCTCCAGCTGGATCCCCATTTAAAAAAAAAAACCCAAGAGGCACATGAAGAGCAACACAAAGCTAGTTGTGAAAGTTCTGAGATTTTGCCCCCTAGGTCAGCGAGTATGTACTGTGGGGGGATGTGTTCAAATCTGTCATATAGTTGGGGATTCTTCACAGTTGAGCTTGCCGGGGGAGAAGCAGTTTGGATAAGTCCGGTTATCTGGATTTCCTTAGAGGATTTCCTTAGAATTTTCTTTTGCAAAGTGGTATAAGAATCTGCCATCTCATGCTTCTTGCGAGGATAGATTTCAGCTCCCCCTGGGCTGTAATCCTGAGTTGATTACTTTCTGCCTGTCCACACTGTAGAATTTCTTGGGCCTGGGGCTCAGAAGCTTTAGGCAATCTAGTTGATCCTAGTATAGATGTGTGGGTCTCTGACTGATCCAAGGAGAGTGGCCAGCTTGAAACTCGCTTCCTCAGGATCAGTGGCGACCCACTCTTTGTGACTTATGATCTTCAGAAGTCCCAAGAGCTGCTCTGTGGGGTTGACAGAAACCCGTGAAGGATGGTCCAGATTGTGCCAGTGCTTATGTGGTTCTCAGTTGCAAGCACTATTGGGTGCCCACCTGGAGAGGTCAAGGCCTACGTAGCCTTGGCTATGCACATGACTCAGATGCTAAGGGAAAGCCCATGCTGTCCCTTTTATTCAAAGCTTCCTGTGTCAGATATCAGATCTTGCCTTGTTAGAGAGTTACAGGTTGCTTTTGCAGAGACTGAAGCAGACGATCACCTTGAGAACGCTGAGCCCTGCTGCAGCAAGCTCTGTTCACAGACTCCTCCTATTCAGGTGTGTAGAGGGGCGGGCAGAAGGTTGCCATCCGGGAGGTTTGCAAGCTTGAGAGAGGATTCGAAGTTCCACACAGGCCCCAGGGCATATGGCCAGGTGTGTGTGTGGGGGGGCAGTAACTTCTCTCTTTCTGATCATGGGGACTAAGGCCCCAAGTTGCTGCTGAGCAACCCGCCCTGCTCTTGCATGCTGGTGGGAGCGATTATGTTAAAGGACTTGAAAATCAGCTCTTGTAAACTGTGAGCAAGAGTGGAATGTGTTGTCCACTGTGATTGAGTTAAAGATCTTGTGTTGAATCCTCTCCTTCCCCGGCTCTGCTGGCAGAGATTGGAGGTGGAGAGGGAAATCCCAGCACCATGCAGACCCCTTGGGAAACTGCCAAATCTCAGGGCAGTAGATTCTAATTTTCTGACCATGGTGGCTGAGACCCCAAGACTGTGTTTTTGCTGAGCAACCAGCCCTGCCCTCAGGGAAACTTCCCAATGGCCAGCCAGATGCTGCTGCTCACACAAACAGCTGTAAGTTCACTAATGTGAGCAATTAATTCCCAGAGCTTTATACCAAGTTCATGTAAATTAAGAGTGATCAGTTCAGGGGATTCGTGTCCAGATTAGGGTATTTGATTAGGAAACTTGCTTCGCTTCCTCCCCTCCTCCCGGGTGTGGGGCTGGTTGTGCAGGAGCCACAAACTACTTCTTTATATTTGTTAATGCAGCACACTATTCCTTTGGAGTTAAAAAAATTAGCAGGGATAATGTTCCCCCACACTGGGAGCTTTGTCCTACCGTGGGAATCCGCGTGCACTCCTGTAGTGTGAGGTGATTCTCAGGAGCATCTTGGAGTCACTGTTGGTGGGGTGGTCACCATCTTGGGGTCTCCTTGTCTATCATTTTTGCTGTCAAGATTATATTCTGTCTTCATTATCTGATGTTCTCTGAGAGCTGAAGTTCTATTTGTTACTGATTTTCCTCTGATATTAATACCTTCCATTGAGTTTTTAATTTAGTTGACTGTGCTTTTCAATTCTAAGAGCTCTACTATGTCTCTTTTTGGAATGTCTGTTTCTTTATTAAATAGTTTTTCAGATCCTGAAATTGCTCTCATATTTCTTTCGTTAAGTGTTCTTTAAATACTTTGGTCATTGTTATAAACAGATTGTTGATAATTTTTTCTAGGTTTTCATCCAGGTCCCCAGCTCCTTGTCCCCAGAATCCTTGGCTGGGGAATGATGGGGTTAAGGAGGAGAATGGCTGCATTTTGCTTCATTTTCAGAGCTGGAGAGTGGGCCTGTGAGCCCTCTTTGGTTATTTAACTTTGGGGATTTGTTGATAAGTTGTGTGATTTTTGTCTCTTCAGGAACTTGGGCTGGGTTTTAACTTGGAAATTTGATATTATGAGCAGGCTCCTCAAACTGTGATTAATTGTTGACTTTTACAAATTCTAATACCTCATGAGATAAGGGAAAAGGGACAATATGATCAGCTAAAGGTACAATAATGGTCTTAAACTGGTTACATTTTTCCTTCTGTAACTGTTACAAATTTAATCACCACCTATAAGAGGAATGTTAGGATCAGTAACTATCTTCATTTACAGCAGTATTAAATGTCAGACTATATCTGGATTAAAAATAAACAAGCATAAGTTTGGCATTCACATTAGATTTCTATTAAAGCCTCAAATAAGGATAAAGAGTCAATGTGATTTATCAAAGCATAAAATAAACAGTGTGGAACTGGTGATCTCTTCCTTTTGTAGTCCATGCACTATTAGTTATCAGCTATGCGAGGGAAGATGTTATTCACAATTATCTCCAGATGAAGCTAACTAATGATAACCTTACAGAAACCTGAGATTAAAGAAATGAGGTAGGAAGGTAGAGAGTCTTATGCTTATGGAGCAAGAACAGAGAGAGAATAGAGATACTATAAAAATATTCCGATTACAAAAAAAAAGAGGGGGGAGACTGGGGAAATGAAGGAAGGTGAGAGTTAGAAGAATAGTGTTTGGCTATAGCCAGAGCATAGGAATGATGCGAGTAATGGAGAAGTGACCTATTAGGGGGCTATATAGTCCTGGCCACAGGTGACGTAGCAAGTACTCTTTTCATTAAAGCAAGTGTTCAAGGGAAGTGTAAGAAATAATTATGGTGAAAGTAGAAACAGATCTATAGCAAAAACACTACAAACACACACACACACACAAATAAAAAGAAAGTTAATTTAAAAAATTTAAACTGTTATGTATGGTCTTGGATCACCCTGTGCTGATCACTATCAAACTCTGTCCATTTACCTGGAATGCTTTCCCACAATCTGGAGGCATGGGACTTGGGGAGCTGGAGGAAAGGTGGTTGGTATGAAGCAATTTTTTCATTCCCCGATCCAATTATCTTTGGTTTAACTGTCTTTGGGCTGCACTGGCTCTAGGTTCTCATCTTCCATTCGGCTGATGTTGCCCTTGGATTGTAGGGGGATCCAGGAGATAGCAATGAGTGTCCAAAACAAAGTTTTTCCCATCTTGCCAGTATGCTTAAAATGGCTGCAGCTGTCCCCCCTTTGGCTAGAAGGTGGGACAATGTACCTTCCACCAAAGGGGAGATACTACAGAGTTGCCCCAGTTTAAACCCAAAATAGCTCCTGTTTGCACTCTGCCTATTCACAAGGTTATAGAATCCTGGCAGGATTGTAGGGAAATCTGCTTTAGATTTCCAACTCCATTTCCCTGCCTGTTTGTCCAAAATGGTCACAGCCAGACCTTCTTATGGGTAGGAGGGGTAGTCTGTTCCTCCTTTACAGCAGAGATGTGGAGAAGATCTGATTTCAGTTCAAAATACCTTTTCTACATGAAGTTGATCTTTGCATGGATGAAGGAATCAGACTGAGTCAATCAGCATCTTCCCCACTCTTATGTTGATTGAGGGGCAAAGGCAGTCGCAGGTGACCAGCTGGGTCTGAATTAGTTCCTCTTTTCTACTTGTTACATCCAAGTCTCCAAGACACTGATCTCCCACTGACCCCACCCTGTGTTCAGAGAATCGTTTCCAACACACACACTTTGCAGGAAGGTAGCTTTCCCAGTGTTTCTTCATTTCTAGTCAAAGAGAATGTTCAGAAGCCACTTTCCTGTAGACTGCCATCTTCCACACCACTGAATAATTGTATTTTCAATTATCTAATTTCTGAATTGTCATTAACATCTGTCCCCTTCCCTCGTAAAACAGGTGAGTTGAATGAGCAGTGACTGCAGTCACTTCTCCAGCTGTTTTTAAGTCTTCAGCGGAAGCTTTAATGTTGGCATTTCTTTAGGAATTTGATGTTATTTTGATTTGATATTTTCTATGTTTAGAAAGGTATTGTTTCTACTTGGCTTTCCACTTATTGTTTCATTGGATCAGTAATCCAGGAGCCAGGTGGAAATTCAGGACACTTGCTGATCATGTGAGATTCAGTCATGCATGTCAGAACTCAGAAAGTAGACACAAGGTGGGTTTAGGTGCCTACTAGACCCACCATGAGACAAACCTGCTCCACTTATCTCCTGACTTACAAGCCTCTTTCCTGACTTATCCTCTGCAGTGCTATTTTAGTTTCAAGAGTTATTGAGAACTCAGAGACAGTGTTTAGTATCTTTGAAAAGTATGATTAACTCCTCCCCATGAATGCACAGTAACTCTGGTATTTTTCATTCCTTGAGGAAATATTGCACAGGAAGGTTTCCAGTGTTCATTTTGGCTATACAGTTAAGTTTTTCCTCAAGGGTACACAGTTTTCTCTTCATTAAAAAGTATGATACCATAAATTGGTTGGGTGCTGTTAATCTACTATAATCTAAGATAAATTCAATTCTGCAGACTAGGAGAGTTTTACCCATATAAATTTAATAGCCTATTCATTTATTTTTGTTCCAGGGACATGGTGACCAAATTTTCAACCCTAATGATATATGCAGCACTGAATATTTTGATTGCTGCTTCTACTCTGCTCTCCAGTACAATTACCATTACTTTCTTCCTCTTGGGATTAAGTGTCAGTAGATGTTGTCTGCTAACCTGGTATATCTCATTATCCCCACTAAATTCTGGAGGCTCAGTTAGAAGCTCCATGTATCTCATCAAAATCTGGAAATTCCATGCTAGTAATTTCTCCGTGTATTTCTAACTTATAGAACATAATCACCAAGGAGCTCATTAAGACACTGGGGATGCTATATAAATGTACTTCTTCTAGACTTAGAGAAGGCAGTGCCTTCTGAACTTACATGAAAGATGTTTTCGGAGATTACTGGACAGGTTTGACATGATAATCCACTTCACGATTCAAATCTCTCTGACTTAGGTTGCATTTCTTTTTAATATGGCAGAAAAATTTGCATTTTACTTTAATTTAATGTAAGCTGTTTTGGGGTTCAGGATTTAGTCAACAGGCAAGCAAACTCTTAAAGCTACTTATATCTTCCTGATTTATCAGAATGCATCAAAAATATTTGAATAATGAGTACATGTCAATCTATTGAGTCTCAATTAAGCTATTTTTCTTGCATATTGATCTGACACACTTAGATCCACCCCATCATATTTGTTATGAATAGGCTATTAAATTTATATGGGTAAAACTCTCCTAGTCTGCAGAATTGAATTTATCTTAGATTATAGTAGATTAACAGCACCCAACCAATTTATGGTATCATACTTTTTAATGAAGAGAAAACTGTGTACCCTTGAGGAAAAACTTTAACTCTTAAATTAGCAATCCTTGGTAAGGCAACTGTTTTCTTTGGAATCATTCATATGTATACATTCTCTATTAGGCCTTAATTCTTCTCAGCCAATATCCTTGATTTATTATAAGAGACCCTGCAAAGTTAGGAATTCTGTTTGTATTGGGATTCAGCCACTGGAAACTTGAAAGCTTACAATTTGGATATGATTTCCCAGTGTCAGCACTGTAGAAGATGAGGTTTGCTTTTATTATTTTAATAGATGCTTTCTTTCTTAAAAGAAATTTGGGCTAGAAAATTAATGCCCAGAGCTCATCATTTCCCTGTTCCTATTTTTCCCTCTGCCCAGCCCACTTAGAAACACTGAAAACATACTTCCAAGTATACAATGAACATAATCCTGCCCTTCAATTTTCTTAAAAAATGTTTCATCTGGACTATGCTTCTTCACAGCTTGGAGGAAAGGAGTTCTGGGGAAATGGTTTGACCTAGTGAGTTGTATAAGAACCTTACTATATGATGCTCCACCTGAAAATAGCGTCTCCCTGGTGGGGAGATATTGTGAAGAAGGGTAGTGATTACAGAGCTACTGAACTGATTACTATGAGTAACAATTATTTAATGCTTCAGTTTCTTTTATGTTCATTTCTATAGGTTATATATTTCAAGAAGCTTTGCTTTTGGTTTCACCTAAATTGTGTTTATTGACTTAGGGCAGTAGTCCTTAACAGGAGCTATTTGGCTCCCAGGAACACATCTAGCAATGTTTTTCTTTGTTGTAAACAGGGATTTGCTACTGGAATTTCAAGAGTAGAAACAAGGGACACTGCTCAGATCTTATAAGTACAGGACAACTAGAAACTTAACTGACCCCAAATGTTAATAGTTATGAGGCTGAGAAATCCCGTTCTAAAGTGTTCTATCTTATCTTTTAATAAGATTTAAATCTACTGCCTCTTTCACGTTCCTTTTTGACTATTACACTGGTGACTTTTTTCCCCTTAAATTTTTATGTAATAAATTTTCACTATTTTGATGACTTTTCAGATATATATAATATACTTCATTATTATTGGAAGAGAAGTCCATCCTGAGGAATGTCAAAACATATTCCTAGAAATGTTACTAACCACTTTGTTTAAACTTAAATAGCATCCCCACACTGTGTCATATGTGAATATTAGAGGAGGTGAAACATAAATTAATTAGAATTCGAAGGAGGGCACTACCAAAAGAGAATCAATTTTTACTAAAATATGAAATTTGTAGGTAGCATCTTGATTTTGCTCAATAATAATAACATTTTAATTTGGAAAATAACACAAACACTTAAAACAAAAAGAACTGTGAATTTCTCCCTGTAAAATGAACTATTTCCTACACATTTTAGGAAAAGATCATAATTAGTAACTATTTTTTCTTTCCATAATGCGAAGAGAATTCCTCATGTTAAATACTTTTTAATTGTTAATAAAAAAGCAAAATGATTTTAAGTTAGAAATGAAATGTGTAACAGAAAATTCTGATTACCAGTTCTGAATAATTTAAGGAATATGTGCATTAATCTGCAGAATTAGATTTGCTTATAAATTCTTAAACTTTATATTTAAAAATTTTTATTAATTTTTAAAATACCTCACAAATTTATATATATATATGTGACTTATTTTTGTTTAATTATACATGTTTTATGAAATATATAAAATGATATGTAGCATAATTATGCCAAATTAAAGATGCCTTCCTATTATGTATAAATTTAGACTCTACAAAAAGGTATTTTTATTATAAATAACTAAATATTTTTTTCTGGCATAATTTATCTTTAAGGAATTATAAAAAAGATTTACACATCACTGCATAAAAGAGTGCTTCTATAACTTTCATATGCATTATGCTTTTTGAGTAAGGTTTATTAAATTCAAATTTATGTCTGCTTCTTCAGAGAGTTTGATTCTACTTTCAAAATGCTCTCTTTCTCTCTCTCTCTCTCTCTCTGTCTCTCTTTCTGTGTATATGTATATGCATACATAGACAAACACTCCTTAGAGATGTAAGAAGTGTTGAGATATAAGATGAACTATATTTTTAACCTAAACAGAAAAATAGGGAAAAGTAATACAACATATTTAAATAACCTTTTATAGGTTTATATTTAATACAGAATTACAGAATTCAGAAATAAGAACAAAAATTTATTAAGCATTGAAATGGGAAAACTACAATGTTGTTTTCTTGGAGCATTATAAATGCAAAAACAAAGCTCATGTTTCCACTTACATCAATCAGATTTGGTGAAGTTATATTGAGATTACATACCAGAAAGTTTTAGTGGCATACAAGTAGAAAAAGGTCTATTTGTTAATAATGTGATATTTCTATGATGATTGACTGTGGGTTTTTTCTCATTTTAATGAGTGTATCCAAGCTACTAGAGTAGTCCCACTAAAAAAGAAAGAAAAAAAGAAAAATGTTTTTACTTTCATGGAAAAGAGAAAAGAAAAAGTGTGGGAACCACCCAATTCTTTTAAAGATTTTCCTTAGAAGTGTGCTTCTGTTTATGATTTATTGGTCAAACTAAATGTGAGTACCATAGCACAGCCAGGTCTTCAGGGAATGTGAATCTATTTCCCTCAAGGAAGAAGCAGTTCATTATTTGAAGCTTAATGCAATCCTAAATGTATAACACAGCCTGGAAGAAAATTATAAACAT
>PVKS010049382.1:0-12013 GCA_004027875.1 Aplodontia rufa
ATAAAGGTATTTACATATGTGCACATGAAAGACAGTATAAATGCACTTTTTGTTCATAAACTTTTCTCTCCTGACTTAAAAGACATCTGTGTAAGTCAATAATTATATATCTGTGTTGATAGGCATAAAATACATAAAAATATAATTTGAACGATGAAGACAGAGAAGGAATGGAACAATATAGGAATAAAGGTCATATAAACTATTGAAATTAAGTTGGAATTAATCTCAGTCTGTTTTACACTAAAATCTTCATTATAACCCCCAAGGCAACCACTATTAAACAATTTTTTAAAAAATAAGGGAACTAAAATAGTACATTAGATTTCTTTGAACATGGAAGACTAATAGGAAAACTGAGGAACAAAAATACCAAAGTAGCAGACATAAGTCCTTCTTTATCAGTAATTACATTCAATATAAATGGACTAATTCTTACAATGAAAAGGCAGAAGTTGGCAGAATGGAGTTTTAAAACAATCCAGTAACCTACCATGACGCAATCGAATGGTGTCCATAACAGACACATTTTAGATTCAAAGGCACAAACGGTAAACAGATGAAGAAAACGTGCCATGAAAACAATAACTGAAAGAGAGCTGAGGGCTCAACTCTACACTATCATCAAACATGACAGCCTTTATAAGACAAACATTGTTATTAGGGAAACATAAAGACAAACAAATGATAGACAAAAGTAAAGTATTTTGTAACAAAAAGATCAATCCATCAAGAATATATAATAACTATAAACACATAAGCACCTAACAAAAGAGCCCTCGAAACATATTAAACAAAAACAAACAGGACTGGTTACAGAATTTCTTTTGGGAGTTATAAAAATGATTTGAAATTAGAGAGTGGTAATAATTACTGTTTTGTGAACATATTAAAAACCACTAAATTGTACACTTAAAATGATTAGTTTTAGCTAAATTTGGTGGGGCATGCCTGTAAATTCAGTTGTTCAGGAGGTTTAAGACAATAGGATAACAAGTTTGAAGCCAACACCTGGGCAGCTTAGCAAGACCTTATCTCAAAACACAAAATAAAAAGGGTTGGAAGCATAGCTCAGTGATAGTGTGCCCCTGGGTTCAATATCCAGTACCACCTACCTCCCAAAAAAAGTTCTCTCCCCGCTATTACTCCTTGTAAAGATTTAATTAGGGTGGACAAAGGGGTCCCCATTGTTCACTTTAGTTCTGTTATTCACCATGCCTTGTATCAGCCTCTAAATGAACTGAAAAGACACATTTTTTCCCCTTTAAATAAATTTCATGAAAACAAATCATACTCTGTTCATAACATAAGGGCTCAAGAGTCACAAGTACAGAGCTAAGAAATTTATGATCATCATTTCCCACAGTATGTTCCATAGAACAGCAGCATCATGTGAGATGAACAGGTTGCCAAAAACAAACAAAAAGGGTCCTGTGGTTTTGTTTGGGAAATACCAAGTCAAGTACAGTTAAACTATTGTCTTTACTGCTACAGCTTCTCATCCTCAGTGCCAACTGTATACATTCAAGCTTCAAGTACACAGTGTGGTAAGCACCATTTCCCAAAATTATTTGACCAAGAACTCTTATTCCTCAGAACATTTCTCAAGATTGTGAAAAACTCAAGTCAATTAGATAACTCTATTGAGATATCTGAGAAATCCATAGGGAGATGGGCAAGGGATATAGCTCAGTGGCAGAGTGCTACAAGCAATGAAGGAAACCATAGGGAGGCCACATCTGGAAAGCTAAAAATGGTTAGATCCTTGTTACGTGATTAGACTATAGCTCTCTCTGTTCAAATACTTTAGAGGTGGATGGGATTGCATATGAAACTAAAGAGAGGCAGAAACAGGATATGACCAAAGTCTTGAGATCTAAAGCATTTGCACAATTAGGAATTGTGTCTTCATCCTCTTTAAATTCCTAGCACCTAGCAGGACATCTGTAAAATAGTCACACTCAGCAGTCATAAAACGAGTGAATAAAAAAACGAAGGGAAAGTCAAGTTCCAAAATAAATTTTAAAAAGCTTTTGGAACTCTACATCAGGAAGTAATTTAGGCTGAAAAGATAAAATGTGTTTTCTCAGTATCAGACGCCTTCCACTGTGGGTTGCTGAGTACCTGGAAGAGGACCAGTAGAAAGGTAGCCAAGGACATCCCACTCTCTCCTCCCTTGATCTTCTGACAGAAGCAAGGCTGGCTGGCGAGGCTCTGGGTCTGATCTAAGAAGTCTCTTCTCATGCTCTTGTCCTCAGGCTGGGATCATTACAGAGGCAAGGCTGAAGGACCTGACACCCTCCATGCCGGTGATGTTCATCAAGGCCATTCCTGCAGACAAGCAGGACTGCCGCAGTGTATACCCTTGTCCGGTGTACAAGACTTGCCAGCGGGGCCCCACTTATGTGTGGACTTTCAACCTGAAGACTAAGGAAAACTCTTCCAAGTGGATTCTAGCTGGAGTAGCCTTGCTTCTGCAGATTTAGCAGACCCACTGAGAAAACAAGGAGAGGGCTAGATCAGAGGCTCCCTGACAAGATAGGGGGGTGAGGGGTGACCACAGACACTTAGATAAGAAATCATGAGCACTCAACTTCTGTAGAATTCCACTAGGAAACTTAGGGGAGGGGTCACGGAATGAAGCTGAGCTGGAATTTGGGCCCAGGAACTAGGGTAGAATTTGTAGCACCAAATCTTTTCTAATAAAGTGGTTTATTCTTCAACTGTGTCTAATACAGGCTTCGAGAACTGCTGAGTCCTAAGTGATTATGAAGAGGCCAACAGAGACCAGCCACAAATATGTGAGCACTACCCTCAGTGCACTAGCTCCCAGGTGCCCAAGTGGGATTGGCATAACCATGAATCAGAATCTCCATCTTCACCAGCTACCTGGGCAATGTGCATGCATTTTATACAGGATTAGGGGTCACCCGAATTTTTCTGTAAAGAGCCAGAGAGTAAATATTTGTTGTCTCTGCAAATCATTTTGTCTCTGCCACTATAGCCCAAAAGCAGCCTAGAATGATATGTAAATGAATGATGTGGCTGTATTCCAAAGACCTTTACAGAAACAAGCAATGGTAATATTTTAGTGATCCCTGCTATAGCTAAGGGAAGTACATGTGGGATATTTATCTTTCATTAATTCACATATCTACTCAATGTATTTTTATCTAACCCCTACAATTTACTGAGGCTACAACTGTGAACAAGCAAGTGAGTTGTTTCCCTGTATCTCTATTATTTTGAGATCTTTGAAAAGGGAGAAACTCTTCCTCTAAAGGTTTTTAACATAAAAGAATTTTCCAGATTTTCATCTATGGAACAAATTTTCACTGGAAACCCAAAGGGCTCCACAGTTTGATGAGTTTTAGTGAGCTCTAAGAAGCTTCTTGTTTGGATAGGAAGTCTGGGAGGACCTAATACTTCCTCTGGGGTCATTACTGATGTGTATCCTTATAGAGACTTTTTATTATGATGATTATTAATTGCTATTTAGAACAGTGGTTCTTAAACTAGAGCAGGTATTAATAAGCCCCGCAGGGGCCTGAGAATTTCTGATTCCATTGCCTTAATAAAAGGCCATTGCTGCTGGTCTTGAGGCCACACTTTGAAAACTAGACTTAAAATATCAAATTGGGTTGGAGATGTGGCTCAGTGGAAATGTTTGCCCCACATGCACAAGGCCTTGGATTCAATCTCCAGAAACATAAACACATACATACCAAATCCCATCATCCTATAAATCACTGTTATTCACCATATAGAATCTAGTGCCAATTTCTCCATGATTTCCCTGCTTTCTTCTTTAAAGATCTCCCTTGTCTTTACAAAGGAGTTAACAAATTCCTCTTGGAATGACTTGAGTTTTATCCCACCTCTCCTATCAACTAGTATTTCCCATGTTTACCAACTTCCTATAGCTGCCTGCCTGTTGGTTAATCTGTTTCAGAGAAACAGCTCTGCCCTTCTCATTGTTCCTGACCCTCACACAGAACAGGGCAAGATGACCGAGAAAGAACACCAAGGTGGTCGAAGGTAGACATCTTGCGATACAAAAGCTGAACACTTTGAGGCATGCAACTTTTGAAGACAATGACAACTGGATGGATTATATTAATAAACCTCTAGACAGTATTATAAACTAGATCAATACTATTGATTTCTTCCTAACACCTACTGGCAAAAAGAGACAACAAAGATAATTTTACAGCATAGAGTGCTGTAGCAAATACAATAAACTGAAAAGGATGTTAGGAGAAAGAGGGGAAGTTTGAGGCACACGATTAAGTGGCAGGGAGGCTTAGAAAAGGGATCCCATAAACAAATGTACCTGAGAAAAAGGTGTGCCCAGCACTGGTCCTGCACTCACAGCGTGAGCTACAGTTTAGCACTTTCCAATTACTACACATTGCAAACTTGACAGGTTTAGATAGGCTAACCTTGGAGGTCAATTATCATTTACAGGCTTCAATGAAAAACTGTTTCTAGTTAGTCAATGTTCAACGAACACTTCAGACACATGTAAGACAGGGAGTGACTCGATCAAGTTTATTTCAAACAAGGGACACTGAAGTTAATTCTTTACCTGTGTGAGCTCCCTGGTCCTCTACATCTCCCCTTCTGTGTCAGGAGACCTGCTCTAGAACCCCAGACCTAAAGAGCTGATTCAAGGTTCTTCCTGTCAGTAGTGACTAAAGTCACTCCTATTAAACTCTCTCCAGAGAGTGCTTCTAAAACCAATCTCCAAGTGGAACTTTTTCCCCAAGGGGTCCAAAAGAAGATATGGCCTGAAACATAAATATTTTTTCTCCTGATGCAGAAGCAAGAACTCAAGCTTTTGTGAAATTAAATCCAAAGGCTGATACATCTTCCAAGTCCAAAATCACATTCAGTTTCTCTCCCCTTCAATCCATGAAGAAAAGAGAGAACAAGATATCCTCTTTGGAATGCTATTCTTCCAGGAGGAGCTGAGCATTTTTAAAATAGAGCAGGGGACACTTGGGGGCTGAGAGAGCATGGCTATTGAAAGGGCTTCTTTCCTAAGTGGGATCTCTGATGTTTGTCAAGGCTCGAACTCCAGCTGAAACTTTTGCCGCAGTGGGAACATTTATAAGGTTTCTCTCCTGTGTGAACCCTCTGATGTCTATTAAAGTTTGACCTCTGTATAAAGCTTTTCTCACAGATGGGACATTTATAGGGTTTCTCTCCTGTGTGGATTTTCTCATGGTGGCGCAATCCTGAGAAGTCACTAAAGCCTTTCCCACAATAATCACATTTACAGGGCTTCTCTCCTGTGTGCGTTCTCTGATGTTTCACAAAGTCTGAGCTCCGCAGAAAGGCTTTTTTGCAGATGGAGCACTGAAAGTATGTCTCTCCGGTGTGAGTTCTTTGGTGAAAAACCAGCTGTGAATTCCTATAAAAGGTTTTCCCACACTCCCTGCAGGTGGGGAGTTTCTGGGCCATGGGGGCTCTTGGCTGCCCCTTCTGAGTGGCCTCTCTCTTCTCCTCCAGCCACGTGGCAGAAAGTTCTGCTGGAGGAGGATCAGGCACAGAATGACCTACGTGCTTCCCAAAACTCCTCTCATGAAGGGAGAGTTGTTCCCCTGGCCCCTCAACCTGAAAGCTCTCTGGTACCTCAGGGAGATTGTCTCCTTCTTCAAAGTGTCCTGGTTCGTCTTCACTGAAGAAGCCCCTCAAGGAAGGCTGAGGAGGTGCCTCCCCTGAGGAGTAACAGGAGGCAACCAGGGGTTCCTGGCCCCTGTGATTTTCCAAGTTTAAGTTCTCTTTGTCGTTCTCTTGTCTGTCTGCTGAAAGGAGAAAGGAGATTTGAAATGGTTCAATGTTATGCCCTGTTTTCTAACTCACCTCTCAAAGAGGAGGTCACCAGAAAATATTCGTTCTTCCAAGACAGCATTAGTGAGTGAAAAAGAAAACCATCACGTGTCACTTGATGCTCCACACTCACTTCAGCTGCACTGGATCCAGGGCTGTGTTCAGCTCTGAGCTAACAACTTCTGAACAAAAGAGGCCTTGTAGTGGGGTTTTTGGACCCTCCACAAATCAGCAGCATGCATTTCTTAGGGGCCACGAAAACACGAGTATACTATACACAAGCAGTACTTTTTGAAATGATTGCTTTTCATCTGATTTATACAAAAGATAAATATGATCACTAAAAGGAAATTGGAGGGGGAGAAATTATACAAGAAAACCAAATCAATCTCAATCACATTTTCCAGAGATAACTTGAGTATGTGCTTCCTCCTTCCAATCTTTTTATTTAACCTACTGCATATTGTTTCAAATACAATTGATACTGTATGTATAGTTCTATATCTGGTTATGTAGCAATTAAATTGTAATTGATAGCATTGGTCAATTTAATGTAGATTCTCCCATTTACAAGTAACTAAAATTTATGAAATTCACTAAAGTGTCATTTTACTATGGGAGCAATGCAGTAGGGCTGCAGTGTAAAAGTGAATCCCTCAGTCTTGCTTGAATCCAGTATCTACATGGATACTGGATACTGGACACTCATTTATTTTAGAGATGAGTCCTCACTATGTTGCACAGGCTCCTCATACCCAAGTAATTCTCCTGTCTCAGCCCCCCAAGCAGCTAGGACTGTAAGTGTGGGCCACTGGACCAGCTACCTTTGCTCTGTGAACTCACATAAACAATCATATTCATTTTCTCATAATGCAGATTTTTGATCGTTTACTGCTGTTGATATATATGATAAGAACTAGAACTGAACTTGTCACTTTTCAAAGCATTAAAATATGTTCCCCTCAAATGGCAAAGGTACTGTCTCTTTTTTTAAAGAGCCTTTATAAATAGCATCTTAAAGAGCTGAGTAACGGCCTATTAGGAAGGTGTCATAATAAATATATAAAGTACTTAAGAATCTTTACTGTGGAAATCTATGTTGTTTATTATGTTTTTGTTACTATAAATAATGCTGTGATAATTATTTTTCTTCCAAGTTTCTTGCCAACGCTTCTGCTTAATACTTTCAAGGAATTCTTCAAAGTGGAGTTACTGTGTGAACGGGCATGAACATTAAAGCTCTTGATACCTACTGACAACCCGATTTCCAGAACACCTCTTTCCTCCTCTAGTAAATGAAACAGGGCAGGGGAAAGGTGAATAAACACTTTAATATCCAATGCTTTTTAAATATATGCCATATTAGAGGAAAAGGACCAAGGGAAGGGGGAAAGGATAAAAAGGGGAAATTCAGGGGAACAATGTTGGCAAATTATGCTGTTATATTGTGTGCATGTACAAGTATGTAATAATGAGTCCTGCCACTGTGTGTAAGTATACTGCACCAAAAAAATGTAAATTAAACATGTCATCTAGTTCAGTGAAAAATGCATTTTCATTATTTTAAATTTTAAATTCTTAGTTATGAAAGGATGATTTTTTCGTATTTATGAGCTATTTTTTCATATTGCAAGACTGCTGTCCATTTTTTACTAGAAAAGTCATTTTTCTTATCAACCTGCTTTAACTTTCTTATATTAAGAAAAATAATACAGAATATCATTTATCTGTCATGTTCCTGAAAAATGTTTTTCATCAGCTTAGTTACTCTGATCCCATTTGGGGTTTTTATTATGCACAGAAGTTGCTGGGGATTTTACTTTTTAAAGATACTCAAGTCTAATAATCTTTTCCTAAATGACTTCTTTCAAGACATTTATGCTTACAAAAAAAAAATTCCTATCCAGACATGATTCAAATATCTATTCATTTTCTTCTTTATACTTTACCTTCATATTATATCTTTTAAAAATGTATTTCCAACTTATTTTGTATATGATATTTAAAAAAAAAACTAAACTGATACTTTTCCCCACAGCATCTTTTTCTTCCCCCAGCCTTGCTCATTAAACAATAGCTTAAAATTAAGATCATGGCTAGTATATAGCAAAGGCAGAGTGCATGCCTAGCATGTGCAAGGCCCTGGGTTAGATTCTCCAGGACAAAAAAAAATTAATTATACTCTACTTGGGAGAAGAATGGCTTGCCACAGAATTTCCAACCTTGATCCTTTTCTTCCTCCAGCTTCTGGGATTTACTGCAAATGTAAAAGTATGTATATGGGGTGGAACTGTATACACAGGTTAGACAGCTAACTGTGCGTAACTGTCAAGTTTTAGCAAAAGTATATAAAGCAAAGCATAACTGCCATTTTACAATAGAATAATTCAGATTTCTTCTTCCCCAGCCTTCAAATAAATGCTTAGTATGAATTATTTATTGACACTGCTACTTAATGAATGTTAGGTGCAAAGAGATTAGCTAAAATATGTGTTTCTGTTTATTTCATTTTGCTGAGGGTAGTCTAGTTACTCTGAACCTTCTTGCTATGAATGAGTGTTATGGAATTCTAGCTGGATTTGTATTGGTTTCAATCTCTACAAATCTTAATTCTCTCTAAGAAAGAAAGGTATCACCAAAGACAAAACTGATGACAGTTGATCCAATCCGGCTAGTTATAACCAGCGTAGCAGAAACCAAAGTCCTAATACCACCTCTACCACCTCCAAGTTAAGAACAGAAAATCACTCACCTACGCAAGTGAGTCGGGGGAGCTTCTCACTAACGTGAACTTGCAGTCCTGCCAGCTCTTCCCCATAGTCTGCTGAATTAGTCAGGTCAGGTTTAGAGCTGGAAATGCCTGCTACAGAGAGACAGAGAGATAAGCATGTAGGCCTGCATGCACGGGGATGTCTAGGAGCCCAAGCTGTGTCTCAGCGGAATATCCCAACATGAAGAGAGATGTGAAGGCTCCAGAGACCACTTAGGGAAACTTACCTGAGAACAGAGCATGGACAGGGGGAAGATACCAGTTCTCACAAGAGCAATAGGACATAAGTAAAGGCAACAAAAACAAGAATCCGGACAGGTGACTAGGCAGACCACTATTGGGCAGGCACAAGGATCATGACAGGGATCCGATGAGTGGTAATTTTGAGGCAGTGTGATTTAGTAGGAAAGAACCTGGACTCAGAGCCAATCACAGCTGAGTTCATCCTAATTCAGCAATTATGAGCCCTGTGTCAGTGAGCAAGTGCTGAGGTGGCACTCACTTTCATCATCTTTAAAGGGAATATAATCACCCACTTCATAAAGATGTTACTATAGTTAACAGTCACAACAGTTCCTGGAACACAGAATACTTTCAATACAAGGAAGTTCTGACTATAACTCTGATATTACAACTAGCCCCAGTTCCCAACTCTGTATATAAATGACCTCCTTTACCCACAGAACTTAAATTTGAGCAGATGTCTCCACAAGTGCATAGAAAAATGCCTAACAGTTTTCCAGTCTTTCTGTCTCCTGTCAAAGCTGACCCATGTCCTCACCTCCTGAGACCATTTTCCCATAGGTCTCCAGCATAAGATCCCAGTATTGCTCCTTTTGACTAGAATCCAGGTGTCTCCAGTGCTCCTGGAAAAAAACACAATACTGTCACTACGATGAAGGTATTTGAACCTGCCTTTCTTTCCTGTAGGAAAGCTGAGAAGAAAGGAATATGCAGTAGAATCCTAGCCATCAGCAGATCTAAGAGCTCATGGGAGAGTGGGTCAAGGAACAAACAGGCCAAGGGAAAATGACAGTCTCTTACATCAGCATTTCTTGTCCTCATTAGAAAACATGTAGGATTTAAGTTCTGGTTGTAGGGAGACCACATATATTTAAGAATGGAAAACATACAAAAGGAGCCTTTTCTACACTGTTCCTTTAACTCCTTCAAATGCTTGTAGTATGGGTCTCTCTCAATAGCAGCCTGATATTCTCACTATTTAATGAAAATTCAAGAGGGAAAAGAAAGAAATTGAAAAGGAATTTGTTGGAAAAGCGAGTGAAAAGGTGATAAAAATCAACAATGAGGCCAACTCTTTTTTTAGCCTTACTCTGACACAATGATTGGTGGATTCAAAAGAAAATACAGATATTACAGCCATTCACACATGGATTCTCTCAATAGTTCTGCACATAGAGCCTAACATTACACTGGTTTTATTCCTAGTTAGGCAAAAATTGATAGGTTCTCTGGAGCAAGGTATCCCTCTATTATCCACAAAGCAGCCTTTCTTTTTCCTATGGAACCAGTCTAGAAACAAAATTGTGACTGTC
The DNA here is from genome assembly GCA_004027875.1 of Aplodontia rufa. NCBI lineage: Eukaryota > Metazoa > Chordata > Mammalia > Rodentia > Aplodontiidae > Aplodontia > Aplodontia rufa. The sequence continues at coordinate 10,162 of PVKS010049382.1, forward strand.
ACCCAGCTAGAATTTACTTTCATAAATTCTAATTTCAAACTCTCCATTATGAAGCAGAACACGAGAAACTCAGTGATTAGCAGCCATTCTTTGGAGTGAAATATCCTGGGTTTCAAGTCCCAGCCTTGCCACTTTCTAGCTGTGTGACCTTGAGCACATTACGTCACCTTTTGGTCCTCACCTAATGATAGCATTAAACTCAAAACCTTGCTGAGAGGTTTGGAAGAAGCAAGGCAATGTTTCCTGTTTTCAAAGTTCACCATACTTTTCATTCATAGTATTCATCAGTTTATAAAATATTTACATGTGCATTTTAATTTTAATCTTCATGTATATTCACACACATTCTCTTTCTCTCACACAGTGATTAATCACTAACTCTAGTAGCCTTAAACTCTTCAAGAAAAGGACTCAGTCCTACTTTCCACTGTACTTTCCTAGTTTCCAAGACCCGGCCTTCGACAGAGTAGGCATTCAATATATGTTGTCAAGCTAAAGTAAAGCTCTTAGAAAGTGAGTCCTCAGGAGATTATATATATTATTACCGTCCTCTGCAGTCTTCCAGACTCACCCCCAGGCTTTGCAGATAAAACTAAGGGATTCTGCACATTATCAGGAACCCTGAAAATTCAGTCAGGCATTACGTCATAAATACCAGGAAGAGAAATGAGGAGAGGAATGATGACGTCATCTTCCTATCACCTACAATATACTCCTCAGGGACAGCACTATCGGTCCCGAAGAAAGTCTGTCCCAATGCATCAAAGGAGGTGGAAATGACTCAAGGAGAAAAGAGACACCAGAAAGTCTCAAATTAGCAGCTATTAAGCCAAAATAATTTTTTAAAAAGAAAGGCTGAATATGGAAAAATGCAGGAAGCCGAAAACTGACTACATATCAACTATTAACTAGAACCACATTTTTAATATAAATTTCAACTTAAAATGTTTTAAGTTTTAAAGTATGGGTTGATCCAGGCATGCTGGTACATACCTGTTATCCCAGTGATGAGTAGGGAAGGGAGGGCGTGCTGAGGCAAGAGCATTGCCAAGTTTGAGGCCAGCCTCAGCAACTTAGCGAGGCCCTAAGCAACTTAGAATGACTCTGTCTCAAACTAAAAATGAAAAAAGGCCTGGGGATGTAGTTCAGCAGTAAAGTGCCCTGGGTTCATCTTCCATACCAACTTGAAAATAACAATAAAAAAGTGTGACCTGATGGCAGCTTATTTTGTTAATGCTGTGAATGAGCAAATATTGCTGAAAACAGAAGTCCTTGGTCTTTGTAGTCAGAACACACAAATCCTTACTTCACTGCTATTGGAGAAAACACAGATGCCAACCCCAGTAACATCCGACTGCTTGGCTGGCTTATTGGACACAGGACTTATACCATGGGCACCAGAAGAACTGCTACTAAGAACAAGGCAGAAAAGGATACTAACATCAAAACCCACAAGGGTTCATCAGCTCATTAAAAAACCATAAAAGTAGCTTTAGGAGTCTCTGAACACTGTACCTGCACCTTAAAGCACAACACTTACTAAAGGAACTGTCAAGAAGCTGGAGAAGTAAGAATGAGACCCTCACGTGAGACACAGGACACAAAGCAGCCATCTTGCTCTTTTCTGCTATGTAGAGAGAAAAGGAAAAAGTAGACGGGTCTAATAGCTCAACTTTGTGTGGAAACAGCACCATCTTGTGGAATGATAAGATATTACCACACCTGACTTCTCAAGGAGTTACTGTACCGTGCTGGGCAGGTCCCAGGAAAAGCCACTTGACCAACCTGGGGTGGGAAAGCCAGATGAAAAGAACAGAAAAGGAGGGGCTGGAGCGGTGGCTCAGCGGTTTCG
>PVKS010049383.1:0-12005 GCA_004027875.1 Aplodontia rufa
CACAAAAAATAATTCTGCCTGCCAATAAAAACCAGATGCTACTGAATCTGGGCAAGGTTCTTACAGAGTGGCAGAATGCTTAAAGGAGGGGATAAGGGCAGACACTCTGAGTAAAAGGAAGGGCCTAGAAATTATTCACCACCTTACCTTCATATCACTATCACCCAGGGGAGTTTTTGTAACATATCAATGTCAGGTCACATCATAGAAAATCTGGTGCCACTGGCTACAGTGAAGCCAGGAGAATCACAGATTATAAACCAGTGTAGTAAATGAACAGGATCAGCAAAAGTGGCTTTGTCCTCAGATCTCCAATAGACCACACATTTGAGAAGCAAGCAGAAACTCCAGTGGTGGGTACATGCAGGAGTCTCTGCCTTCCTAAATGTCATTCTAACCCTTGGAGAAAGGTGAGTGGGTAGGGGTGGGGAGAGTACACATGAGAGTTCAACAGCCAGATTTAGCCAATGAAAATACAGAATACCTAGTTCAATTTAAATTTCAGATGTGTAATGGATGATTAGTTAGTGTAAGGACATCTCAAGCAATGTTTAGACCATACTCATACTAAAGTGTGAGGAAAGAAATGATTGGGGGTATACTACATTATAGACCACATTATAGGCTTTTAAATGCAAGTCTTGAGAGTTTCTACTTAATTCTTACTAATCATAATAATCCTATTATCATAATAACTAAGCACAAAGATGGTGGTGGCAGCTATTGTAAAATTAATAAGTATTATGGGCCAAGTCCTTGTGTAGATTACCTCTCAATCAAGTACCTTGTGATTTAGGTTTTATGATTATCTCTATTTTACAAGTGAGGAAATTGAAGAACAAAATGTGTAACTTTTCCAGGATCAGACAGCAAGTAAGGGGAAGTGTTGGCATCTGAATCCGGGTCTCTCTGACCACAAAGCCACACTCCTTATCATTTCCCTGCATAGTGATTCAGGAGGTTATTCCTAAAAGCCATCCTACTCTATTAAACAAGCAGGTAAAAAGATTGGATAGAGTTGTCTAGAGAAAACTACATTGAGAAGTCTAGGACTGCCTACACGATTCAAAAACACTTTAAGGGACTAAACTTCCAGGAGATTGATAATGAATAGAAAAAGAAGTAAAGTTTTGTTGCACATCTTATAGTATATAAAAAATGAGAAGTGTTCATATTTTGTAATCAATAATATAATGTGTCCCAATAGAAACAGCTAATGTTTATTAAGTGCCTCTTAAGTGCTGTACATTAATTTGTTTAATCTTTAAAACAACCATACATGGTGAATGTTATTATTTTCACTATTTCACAGACATGAAAACTTAGACCTAAAGACCTAAATGACACACCCATGGTTGATCAGCTCAGCAGAAATAAGTGACCAGTGCTATAATCAACACATGATGCCAGCTTTTAAATACCTTGCTCTATTAACTAAGTCCTAATTCATGCAATTTATACATCCTTCATAAGTACCAAAGAGCTTCCATAATTGTGTAGCATTTGATCTTCACAGTAGCTATAAATGAGGACACTGAAGCACAGTGTTTTACCAACTTGCCTAAAGTCCTGAAACTGGTCTTGGGTAGAGGTCTTCAGACCCCTGGACTAGTGCTGACCCACCATTACGTGCCATGATCCATTCTGAGTGAGAACAAGCTTGTGACACACCCTAACTCACAGTTTCATTACTTTTGCTGGAGGTAGAATTTCATTTGAATCCTTTGGTGCTAAATGACCTAGGAGTTAGTGTGAATTAAAATTTCAATGTACAGACCTTGCTTTAAAACCTCATTTTCCCTCAGTGGATTTGCCACAGAAATGGAAAACCTGGCAAAAGTAATGAGGATTACAATTAAGTGTGGTTTGTAAAAGAAAACCAAAGGATTTAGTGAGTCATATTTCAAATCATAAAATTTTAAATGAAAAGTCTTTCAGGAAATGTTTTACTAATTATTAGGATACTAAATATGAAATACTGAAGTTAATGATGTATTCTTCAATTTGGGGGAATGCTGGTATATTTTAAGCCAAAGCAAATGAAAATTGGTTTGGAGAGTATGAAAAACAAATTTATGAAACCACTAAAACAAATTGACTTCTAGATTTGTCTGACTAAAGTTCTTATTAGAATCATGGCATAAATATGACCCTAGTGGAAATTTTAGAACATATTCTCTTTATTTTAGTTTAACATTCAGGAAGATCACTTGCTATGAATCTAGATTCCCCAAATTCATTACCGATTAGAGAAACTAAAAGAAAATAAATTACTAAAGGCTGACACAACCTACTCATCACTTAGATGCCATGTTCCAACATTAAAGCTATTACAGCATTCACATATCATAATTTACACACTCTTTCCTACAATATTTTTGGTGAAAGGAAAGATTTATTATCCTTCCATAATTATCATGTCAATGTGTTTAACCTTTGCATCTGCAAAACCCAATCTGAATCCCAGAGACAGAAAGAGAGTGGGCCCTGAGTTCTGTCCAGTGGGGATGGAAATGCCATGGCAGATTTCTAATTGCCAGAAATGGATTGTGATGAGCTCTTGCAGAGTCAGCCTCTTGTAAAACACCACTGAAGACTGACTGAGCTATTTCCTCAGAAGGCAACACTTTCTGATTTAGCTGATATTTCATGGTATGAAAACAGTATTCCACCCAATGTGGAACATATGTGCATGTGCACACACACACACACAGAGGCATGATCTCTGGTTGAAATACCGTGTATGTCTACGTGATTTGTATAAAACCATGGTGCACCATGGCAGAAGCACACACAACTGGCGTTCCCAAAGCAGGGTTATATTTCTCATCCATCTATCCATGAGGCATCTAAAATTGCAATTACTTCCAGCGTTCTGCTGGAAAGTCTGAATGAGATACCTTGACCGCTTGCTAAACTTCACTCATTTCTATTATTCTTTAACTACGTGTCTCCAAGTGATTTCCACTTATATTATTTAATTGTTTTCATTTTTCTAAAAGACCTTTCATAAAGAATGCCTATTTTCATGGATAGAAGCTGTATTTTTTCTGAAAGCACTGCCATAAAACCATTCCTTTACTGTTCTTCTTGTATGTGTGTGTTTTGGTTGTGGTGCATATGGTTAAATAAATCTTACTGAAATGCACAATAGTGTCATCTACAACCAATTACCATCAGCAATTGCTTTGTAAACACTCAACAATAAAACAATTTATTTTAGTGAACGGAGTCTGTGTCAGTCCAACATTAAGTTAAAAAATAGCATAGAATCTACCTCAACCACAGTAGTGCTTAATTGCTGCTCAATTTGCATAATTTATACAAATTAATGTAGACTCAATAATTAGCATTTTCATATGGTTTATTGGAATCTAAAAGGCATAACAGTATGGTCTGTTAGCAATCTGAACATGCTTAAACAATATGTTTGTGAGTCACTGGCATCATAAGTTAGCATTGTACAAAATGGAATCAGGAAAACACACAAATGTCAATTTGTATGTTTAGCTTTCGCTAAGTTACTAAATCTAGATTTCAAAAATGTACTTACTACCTGGTGATGATGATGATTAACTAATTAAAAAAACCACCATTCAACAGCGTTAGCAACACATGCAGAATAAGATTGGCAGACACTACTCTTATATGGTACATCTTTTAAAAGGACAATTCATGATCTCTTGTATACTCTTATTCTTCCCACATGTGTGTACAACTGTTATAAAGTAAATGACTAAAAATGTGAGGAAATCCAGCTGGGTTGTATAGTTTTCAAAGCAGATAAATTCCTGATAACTTGTAGTGAAGACACAAATATTTCTAATTTACTGGGTAGGCAGACAGATGTGTATAGTATAACATTTCCAATGCAAAATGAATATTTGAAAAAAGCACTAACCTCATAACCACCTTCTGGGATTTGCATAACACTTAATATTCTATAAGTGTTTTCATTTACACTATTCCCTGGGGCCTTTACAACAACTCCATTACACAGATGAAGAGACTGAGACCCAGAGAAGTCCCATATGTCTCCTGCTACTTCATGAGTTAACTAAAGGAAGCTATCATGCACAAATGAATAAATGTTTACATCCATTCTGTTCTAGAGGAACTCAAATTAACTTCTCTAAACTCTGATTATTTTCCTACTGTACCTTCCATTTAGCAATGATAAACAAGTTATACTTTTCCAACTAGCTCTATAATCTGCACCTGAAATAAATATTGAGAGTTCTGGAAAATGAAATTTCATTTTATTTAGATCACTACTAAATTTCATTGCTTTCTTCTGTGAAGTTGAACATGCAGTCTCCCCACCAAACACAAGGCTTTGTGAATACTATTTTAGATGTGGAAGTGGAAGAAAAGTTAGGAATTTCATCATTACAAGGTGCATTCCAATGCTATGATCAGACTTTTAATATATGATTTTGCTTTAATATTTCTGATATGCTTTTTATAAGTAAAGTACATTTTTAAATAACAGAATCTCTATTTTTCTGAATGAACTTCCATTAAAACAATACCTTGATCATTTTTCCTGGGTGTGTGTGCCCACAAACAAGTAAAAAGTCAAAGTGAAGCTAAAGTCTGCTTTCATTGGTCCTTATTATAGTTTCCCCTACCACTCAGATGAGCACTTGGCAGAGTTACTCAAACCTTTGTTAAATGTGAACAAGTGGGCAAGAACAAGAAGTTCTAAGCTTTAAACTCATAAAACTAGTCAGGTTACCATGCCTAAAGGCATTCCTTGTTGCAGGCCAGTATATCTGTTTACTATGTATGGAACTGTTTCCCCACAAATTCCAAACTTTCAATATTGAAATTTTTGAAGCTAATACATATCATGAGCTAGTTATCAGCACCTGCTGGTGACATGGGGAATTGCAGCTTAATTATACAAGGCATTGCAGGCAAGCTAAAAACAGCTAATTTACAGGAACTGCCACCAGACTAGGGAGATCTCAAGCATAGAATTAATTCATTGTGTAGAATTTATTCATATGAAAAGAGGAAGGCATGGTAAGGGAACAGGTATACTTTATTTATGAATGATCTGGAAAATTACCCCAACACAACACTGCATATCATCTAATTTGGAAAGTGTTTAAAATTCAAGCACATGGAAGATTTCTGGGTGTTTTTGTGGTGTAATAATAAATTTGCATAGAAATAACAATGATATTTATTGAGCACTTATTTTGTGCCAGGCATGCTATTACACAAGAGTAATAATAGCTATGTATATTGATCATCTACACTTCAAATGGAAATAGAAAACCTAACTACTGATGACCGAAGAATAATAGTAGCTGACATTTCCTGGATGCTCAGTATTAGTCACTTGCTGTCCTAGGTACTTCACATTATAAATTCATCCTGTGCCCCCATCTGCCCTAGGACTAGGCCTGGCTAGTGCCACATGCCAGGCATGCTGCTCAGCCCTTTGGCATAGCAATCCATCCAATAGGCACAACCACCCTTTTCCCAGATGTGGAAACTAGGCACCAAGAGAAGTCATTTGTCCAAAATCACACAGCTATGTAGTGAAACTGGTATTCAAAGTCAGGTAGCAATATGGTTCTAGAACCTTCCAACTACCAACTTGCTGCTTCCTCATCCTTTCAATGGTTCTAAGACACTATTATGTCGCTTCATTGTCAACAACACAGGTAAAGACAAATATTCCAATATTGTTTTAATAATCTTTACAACCACCTGGAAATACTTGGTAAGATTTGGGTGGGTTTTCTAAACACCTCATGTTTTTGGTTTGGAAACCTGGTTGTGAAGGTGCTGGAAACTTCAAAGCAGGCAATACTTCCTTCAGCATAATTAATTTCCACCTTCAACCTCACTGGAGGATCTGTGTGCACCAAAATGTTGTTGCTAAAAGACTAGAGAATAAATACACACCCAATTTATCACTTTTTCAAGCTCAGTTTTGATAAGTTAACACCATCAGTTAAACAACCAAATGATTAGGTTGAGAAGAGAAATGTCAACATAGGCACAATCTACTCATTTACTGATTAGCCAGTTGCTGTGGCTGTGTTTATGTATGCTTTGTGTTTGTGTATAAAAGTCCCATTTTACAAGCACAGAAAAGCTGTCCAGTAGATCTTTCCTGCTCATTTGATGACAACACACTGCTTGTGTCATCATGGTGAAGAAGAGATAGAGGGGAAGGGAGAGGGCCATAAGTAATCCATTCACCCACTCTACCAAAGTCAGCCTGAACCTCCATTAGCAACCCTGAAGCAGAAAACAGGCAGGCTTCTTTCCAGGGGTTTGTGTTTAAATCCTGATGATTGGTTAAGATTTCAGATGTGGAATCTAGGACAAAATTTCTATTCATATAATTTTAAGTTACAATTGGCAACTTTATGAGCAAAAAAGGAAAGCTGAAGAATTTCCTAGAGGAAAGTCTTTAAAAGGATTTGTCAGCATTTGATGTTTGTTACTTTAATTGTATGAAAAGCCCTTGTGTGGATGGGCTCAGATAACTACAGAAAAGACCTTCATCTTTAATAATATTTATTTTTATTGTTTTGGAAATAGATAATCACTGGGGGAAGGCGAAAAAGTGGGGACTGAATCCAAAAAGATCTTTAAAAATAGGCGATACTTATATTCAATATGCTGAAGTTGAAGCAAATTCTCTATTCAGCTGCGTAATTTTCTGAATGAAAATAATATTCATGTGGCTTTTTAAATACACTTGGTTTAAGTGACTTGAGGATGGATGGTTTCTTTTAGAAATATTATTTTACATTATTACAATACTTAGAAAAATTAATCAAGTGAAATGAATCCAAAATGGGAACTGAAATAATTCCAAAACGTAAAGGGGAAGGTGCTTCCCTCACTAGTTCCAGAGAATTTTCTGATCTAAATGATTCCCATAATATCCCATCCAGCACTAAATACTATTCTCAAACTTTCAAAACCATGTGACCAATAGTTTCTAAGATCTAAGGATGAACACCAAGAATACCATGACAATTTCTCTTATAGATCTGTGCATCTCATACCTAAAATGGCATGGATAAGGAAATATTTCATTTATAAAAGTAAGAAGATGATATCTTACTTTACAAAAGAATTGATCTCAATATCCTTGTAAATGGGAAGTCCATCACAGTAAGTTAAAATCATATACAAGTTAGTAATGTGATAACATTTTCCCAAAGTAGATAAAAATGCATAAATGAGAGCAAATACTGAATCAGTAAAATTAACAAATCCCTCAAAATTTTACTTTCCCTTTTGTTCTTTTCCAGAGGTAAATTTAAGAAGCAAAATGAATTACAGCAGTCTTTCCTCTTCTCCTCAGCACAAATTGTTACTTGCCCTAGGCGACTTTGGGTATATCAAGGAAGTTCAAATCTGCAATTACAGGACACCACCTATGGTTAGCAGCAGCATCACTTTCTTATGCCAGCTAGAGGCAAATGGTCACTGGAAAGCTTCTGAAGTCAGTGAAGGGAAAGGGCAACGTGTACAATGTCCTTCAATTGCTTGTGTGCAGTCAGGAGAATGATATCAACACAAGTGGGCTACAGAGTTAGGTTCATCTGGCCCAGTATTGGAATTAGGGCAAGCAGATAAGATGGCCTCTGGTGGCTTAGAAGGGACCTGATTACTGTTCCAGAAAATGATAGAAGTAAATGAGTAGAATGAGGGTGGTGTGTGGAGGAATGACATTCCTCACCTTTTTCGTTTTTTGAAAAAAAATTAGACTTTTAGAAAAACTCCAAGAGTATTAAAATGAAAGCCTGTATATCCTTCACCCAATTTTAAGTAGCAGATCTGATGCCTTTCTACCTCTAAATCCTTCAGTGTGTATTGCCTGACAAAAGGACATTTTCCTACATGACTAGATATAATCAAAGCCAAAATACTGATGCTGGTATTCTACTGTTACCTATTCTACCAAATTAAAGTTCACCAATTTTCTCAATATTATTTATAGCCAAAAACAGAAGAGAAAATAGGAAAAAATCAAGGAGCCAAACTACATTATCTAGATTTGTGCCCTGCTTTTATTTAGTCATCATGTCTCTTTAGTTTATTTTAGAAAAATTCTTCCATTCTCTTTTTTGCATGACCTTGGCATTATTGAAGAAGACAGAAAATTTATTTTTCATAATGTCCTTCAATTTGGGTTTGTTATCTGATGTTTCTCCATGGTTAGATTCAAGTTCTATACTTATGGCAGATTCAGGACAGACATAATGTTGTGACATATCAGGTATAACATATCAGGAGGCACATGAGGTCACAGCATCTCATCAGTGGTGAAAGGCAGTTTGATCACAGATATATTGAAATAGACATAGATACATACACATGTATTTTTATATGTGCATGTGTGTGTGTGTGCATACATGTGTGTGTTTCCTAGCTCTATATCTCTTAAGGTACTATCTGCCAGGTGTCTCCACTCTGAAGATACTATTTCTTCCCCTTTATGATTAATATTGTGGGAAGATACTTAGAAATTATATTCCTCATTACTCCTCAAACTTTCACCCACTACTTTTAGTATCTATTAATGATTCTTGCCTGAAATAATTTTTAACTGTAGTAAGGGTTAACATGTTTGGATTGAGAAAACAAGTATGTCTATTATGGATAACAGGAGTTGGGTTACTTAATTTTAGAGCAAAGGTAATTACTAGTAAGAAAATAGAATAGAATGTGATGTTTAATTGGAATTGGTAGTGTAAGTATAATCTCATGGTATTTTATTTATTTACTTATTTGGGGGGCTACTGGGGACTGAACCCAGGGGCACATTACCACAGACCTACTCCCATAGGTGCAGTTGCTGAGGCTGGCCTTGTATTTGCAATACCCCTGCTTCAGCTTTCCAAGTCACTGGGATTACAAAAGTGCACCACCACACCTGGCCTTATGGTAATTTTTGATATATACAGACAAATGAATAGACATAGAAATAAGCATAGATGCATATGCACTTGTGTGTGTGTATGTGTGTATTTCCTAGCTCTATCTGCTAAGATGGTCAATAAATAATGACCCTATGATAGTGAAAAGTACACCTAGTCACCACCACATCTTGTTCTTTAAGTATAATTTTCCACTAAAAAGAATAAGTGCTTCTAAGAAAAACGATTACAAAGAAAGTACAAGATGAGCTTGGACTATCTTGTACCAGAAATTAATGATGCGCTCAAAGACCAAAAGGACACAAGATCCAAACTGAAGAGGTTGCCACTGTTCAAGCCTAGAACAATTTGTATATCAAAACAATGAGACTATAACATTGTATTAACAGTTCTGTAATATATTAGTTTTGTGGTAAACTGGATAAGGGTACACAGGATCTATGTATATTATTTCTTGCATCAGTGTATAAATCATAATCATCACAAAATTTAAAAACAAGTAAATAACATCAATATATTACAACTCCTAAATAAGAAAAAAATCCACTCAATGTAATTTTAAAAAGAAGATTTCTTAGAGTAAAATATCAAATTTTTATTTATATTTCCTATTTCCTTTGTGGCAATGCCTTTTCAGTCACAAGTTCATTTTGTTGAGTCAAAACTTTTATTGTGATTGCTCTCAGGAACATGTGGAATTTTCACTGGATCCAAGAATGTGTTTGTGTATAAGGTATGACTGGTAAGCTTGGTAAGCATAGATTGTTGGAAGTCCTGAATACTCCAATAGAGAGGTCTGTGCCCTATGAAGTTCAAGAGCACACAGAGCTTTCAGGATACCCAATTTCTTGTTTGCCATCTCAGCCCACTAGTACTAAATCCTCCATCAGAGGACACAATAAAGACTTCATGCTTCTTTAATTCGTCTCTAAAATAGATGAATCATTCAGAATATGTGCCTCCTGTCTTTTTGTGGATTTCACAACTCAATTCTTTTTCTAAAGTTTAACATCTTTACAATAATAATTCAAGTGTGATTTCTTTAAATAGTACTATAAGATTACTTCAGTGTTAAGCTATTTCTTTATGTCTTTATCCGTAACACTGGTGAAATTTATAGACAAAAGCCTAACGCATATAATTGGGGAGGGGGTACTGAGGATGCACCCAGGATCACTTTACCACTAAGCTACATATCCCAGCCCTTTTTACTTTTTAATTGAGACAGGGCCTTGCAAAGTTACTGAGGGCCTTGCTAAACTGCTAAAGCTAGCCTTGAACTTACAACCTCCTGCCTCAGCCTCCTTGAATGTATATTTATGATGTCTCCCTTTCTGATTATTTAAACTATAAACAATATAAATAAGCTAAATTGCAGAAGCTGACTAACAGCAACATTATCTGTTGAGATTTGACTCATTTGCTAGGCTGAGATTATTGCCCTCAAACTTGTATAGTGGTAATTTAGTGATAAGAGTTACAATTTTGTTTGTTCTTATAATCTTTAACATCAGCCAGCCCTTTTTTATTAAATTCAATATTTGCTATGTAATATTGACATTGGCTGGAGTTTAGATTTTAAATGTCATTTCAAAGCTCTTTTAATGTCTTATGCTCAATTACAGAAAGGAACAAAAAGGGAAGTTATTACACATGCAGCAAACCAGTGGGCCGTGCAAGCGCCACTCTCTGTCTCTTTCTTTCTCTCTCATACGCACACACAGATGCACAATCAAAAAATAGTATTTACTAGCTTTTATACAGTTATCAGGGTCAATACAGAAAGAAAATATTACTGGAACTATTTTTTCCTAATAGAGTTCTGACATCTCTCTTTCTCATTCTTAATAAGCTACAACTACAACTGCAGTTAAAGCATTTGTATGGTTTTTACATTACAAATATACTAGAAATTTCAACTGACCTAATTTATTAAAACTTGTTCCTATAGAACAGCACTTAACAGGGAGAGGGACCTACAACAGTTGTCAATAAAGTAGACTGTGTGTTTTATAAACGGTGACTTCAAATGGTGATGTGGCAGTTATAGCCCCTCGTGAGGAGAAAGATAGCTCAGCTTCCAGGACACACATGCTGCCTGCTGTCTGGGCTTTACAACACAGTGCATGTGTGGCTCAGATAGAAAATGTCTCTATGTATGAAAAATACCTAATAATCAAAAAATGCTCTTTACACTTGGCTTCTTAGTCATGTCTAAGTTAGTTCAGACTTTGTCTCTACATCCCTTTTAGAGATAGAAATATTCTAGAAATTTTGACATGACTAAATGATAATGGAAATCAAGGATCCAAAGATCCTTTTTTAGCTTCTCTGCATCTTTATTTATGAAAATGTTTTAAATTGGGGAGGGGAGCAGTGCTAGGAAAAGAATTCAACTCTACAGCCAAATTAATGAGTGAGACTGACACTTTAAAAATAATTTCCTTTGGGAATTCCATATGGCACATTTGGAAAGGCAAATTTTAATATTGAGTTCCTGGGGAAGTACTTATCTGAAAGGCAATGAAGAAGAAAGAAGTAAACTGAACCATTAGCCTACAAAAATAGAATATTTTCTGGAAAGTATAGAGTCACACAAATCCTTCAGGAATAGTAGTTAAAATGGGCAAATTAAAAATGGAGAGGCAAAAAATATATTACATTCTCTTCTTGATTTTTATGCTCTCCCCCCTCATATTAAAAGACTAGGTTATTGTCCGCAGGGGGGTGGTCCAGATGATTTTCAAACTGCCAACCCCACTGCCACATGCATGTGACACTCAGACACACACACTCAGACCTCAAGAGAAATTGTACATTAGTGCACGTGTTAGCAGTAAGTCTCAATGGCAAGAAAAAGAGTTTTTCTCTTGTGTCTAATGCTTTGAATGAGAATCATACTGCATAACAACTAAGCGCCACGTTGTAAATATGAGTGAGGTAGGGGCCTCTGCACGTCAAAACACATAATTTTCTTTCCTGGACTGTGCTTCTCGTCCCTACCTAAATGATTACCCTAAGGAGTACGTCATTACTTTCTCAATCTGGAGAAACTGGATCCAAGGATTTTCTGGAGAGGTGACA
>PVKS010049384.1:0-12056 GCA_004027875.1 Aplodontia rufa
AGTATCTGCCTGCTCTGATACAGGGAGGGACCAGCTATCTATGTAAACTAGGGGGCTTTAGGTTCTCTTATTAAGTCTTTACAAACCTTCTCTTTGACCTTGGATAGCAGCTCTCCTGCCCCTGTCCTATGTCTAGGCTGTCTAGGGTCTGCTTGTTTTTATCTGATTGTTTTCTTTATATCTTTGTGTCTTGGCTTTTTAAGAAAGATACCTGAAGCCACCTTCAAGAGGGTTAACACTTTTTGATTCTGCTGTCCTTTCTTTCCCGGCATCCCTAGGTGGCCATTTCTCCCTGGTGATATCTACAGTTGGGGGGTTATTGGTTTCACGTTTTAGAGAGGGCCATCTGTGATATTCCCTTGATTAAAGCAGGGTTTTTTTTTTAGTACCAACTGAGGATTTTTCTTTGTGGAAAGATTTATGCCCCTTACTTTCCCACCCTTCTTCTTTCTCCTTTGTTTTATACAGGTGCCCTTGGCTGGGTCCCCTTGCAAGTACGAGTGTGGCCTTTTCCAGTCTTTTGGTGTGGAAAAATGAGTTCCTGGTTCATCTCCAAGATCTGTAATGATATCTTTTTTTTTTTTTAAAGAGTGAGGGACAGTGAGAGAGGCAGAGAAAGAGAGAAACAACTTTATTTAGTTTTTCACATGACCTTAGTTGCTCCAACACTTAGCTGTGTACGTGGTGCTGGGGTTTGAACTCGGGTCCTCATGCTTGCCAGGCAAGCGCCGAAACCGCTGAGCCACCGCTCCAGCCCCACTGTAATGATATCTTTACATCTGAAAAGAACAAGTGGATAATGAAAGGATCTGAACATGCAGTAATCAGAAGATCCCTGGACAGGAGCTGGCAAAAGTCTTGGCAACTTTTTCTCTCATCTCTTCTCTCGTAAGTGAGGCACTTTAAGGGATATCTCTGTCCCTGGCTGTGTTTTCCTCTCTGTGGTTTAATCTGTAAGATTCACTACTGGAGGCTTTTCAGTTTGCTTGGCCGCACTCTGCCATACCCTCCTCTCTCTGAAGATCATCACTGCCACCCCTTGAGGAACTGCTCTTGTTCAAGTCCAGTTCCTTAAGTTCAGGGTTTCCTCCCACAAGAACTGTCTTCTTCCAGTAGACTACTAAGTCCTGGCAAAGCTCTTAATATACTCATATTTTTGAAATTATACATTGTCATTTCATCTTCTGCAAGAATATCACTGTAATAGACAAGACAAGAGCTTCTTCAAATTTTTCCATAGCTTTTTATGGGCCAGTTTCATGGCCATATGCTTCTATAGCTTCTCCATAGTCAAAAACCAATCTGCCATCTCCACTTTCTGCAGCACAGCCTCCTTCTTATGGAATCTGGGCTGCTACTGTCTTCTCAGGTAGCATTCTGTTCCCTGCATTCTTGGCAGAACCAGAACTGAATCTGGTTGCTTTTGCACCTGCTACAGGGATCCCTGTAAACTCTACACTGCACTTCTGATCCTTGTGCAGAGCCTCTAATGACCTCTCTTATGTGCAGTCCAAGACATGGTGAAGCCAGGCATCAGACTCAGCCTTATAATTCCTAACAGCAACTACTTATGTCCCATTTTGCATTGAAAGTGTGAGCCATACCATAATTAGCATCTTCTTGTGGTCCACTCAGGGATGAGTCTGCAGGGATCTATAGAGAGGGACACCTGAGTTTGAGTACTATGTACCAGTGGTCAAATATCCAACCATAAAATAACCAGAGGGCATAAATTATATTGAACTCATTTTACTTATGAGGAACATTCTTGGGGAGATCATATAAACTTTTGTGAAGTCTTATAATAAAAGAGGTAAAAACAGAATTTGAATTCTGTGTGAATGCAGGCCTCTGATAGATCTGGGAATGAAAGGCAATAGAAAGGGCTATCTGGATAGCTCTCTCTCTAGATTTTTTTTTCTACCAACCTGTGCATTTTTAAAACATGAATAAACATTGTAGAAAAGTTGTATATGTGTATCAGTGGAAGGTAAAGGTTTTCCGAATACACCCTACCTCTGACACATGTTGTTGCCTCCCCTAAAATTAACATCATCTATTAGAGTAGTACAATTGCTGTAATTGATGACCCCCCTTTGACACATCACCATCACCCAAAGGTTATAGTTGCAGTGATGTACTTGAGTTTTGACAAGCGTACAATAATGTGTACCAACATTTTGGTATCATATGGTATAACTTTACTGGTAAAAAAAAAACACCTGTAGTTTGCCTGTTCATTCAGATAATACCATATAACTTCATGGTTAGTACAGCTATCTCATTCCTTCCCCCTTCTCATGTCACTGATTTCTCTTTTGCATAAACTATACATATATACATTTATATATATATAGAAAGAGAGAGAGACATGTATGCATATCACATACATACACATATATGTGTGTATTGTCCATCTGTTGTGTACATTTTCCATTTCAGTACATTGAATACTAATCACAGTAGTTTTAAATACATATTCTAATAATTCCAACATATCTTCTATGAATCTGGTTCTGATGCATGAGTCTGGTTCTACATTTATTCTTTCTTTTCAAACACTTCTATTTATTTTTATTTGTATTTGCCTTGTAATTTTTCGTTGAGAGCTAGAAACGTGCAAAGGACCAAAATAACTCTGGAATGTACTTCTTCAGAAGTGTTGTGAGGTGTGTGGAAATTTTCCATTATTTTAGTTAACCTTTGCCCTTGCTGTTAACTTCATAAAAGATCTTCTTTTTCTGAAGATTTAGCTGGGGAAGGGCTGAGTTGGGTCTTTTTCCTCCTTTGTGTAAAAGGCTTGAGCAGACTGGAAATGGGAATTTCCTTTCTCTGGGTTGGTAAGGGTCTGGCAACACCACAATCGATACACTCTAGTAAATTAGTTAGCTATTTTGCCACTGTGACCAAAATACCTGATAAGAACAATTAAAGGAGGAAAAGTTTATTTTGGAGGTCATTATTTCAGGGGACTCAGTCCATAGATGTCTGATTCCTTTGCTCTGGGCCTGAGGACAAGTAGAAAATCAGGTGGAAGAATGCGGCGAAGGAACCAGGACAGGGAACCAGGAAGCTGAGAAAGAGAACACTCCTCAACACTGACAATATATAACTAGAGGTAAATCCTTAGTGACCTATCTCTTCTGCCCACACTCTACCAGGGTTACTACCCAGTTAATCCCTACTAGGGGATTAATGCACAGATTAGGTTAAAGCTCTCATAAATCTATCATCTTACCTCTAAACTTAAATTTTTTTACATAGCACTACCTCAGTAGTCTGATACTAGTACAAAATCTGACCTCTTTGACTCCTGTGTCCAGGAGGCCTTGTTGTGTTTTGTTGCTTTGAAAGTGTTTTTGAGATATATGTTCCTATTTTTTCTATATTAACTTCTATGTTAACTTTTTTCATGTGTATGTTACTGTGATAAAGACTTTGGAACACAAACTGGACAACTATTCAGATATTCAAAGAACAGTCCAGAGGATTTTCCCGCAGTGCCACTGAGGTTGAAAGGTGCATGGCATACTCTGTACAAAACCCAAAAGTTCCAGGCTACGTGTGTTTGGTGGGTGGTAGTGATGTGTTTTATGGGAAAGAGGGAGAGAACACAGAAGCAGTTTTCCAGAATTCTGAAAAGTCAGGGAAGGGCCTAAATATGAGAGAATGTGGACCTGTGAAGCAATGAGAAGCCATCCAAGGTTTGCTGCCTACTCACTATTTCACTTCAGCACTGGAGACCAGGTAAGAATCCATGCTCCCTAGATTCCTTTTGCAACTCCATATTGTCTAAAAAATTATTGAATTCAGTTTTCATTCCCCTTTCAAACGGCAACAGAATCTCCTAGAAGAGCTGCCATTTACATCAATGGATTATATTTTCAGCTCCACTTTCTATGCTGGATTGTATCCACCCTTCTGAGTGCCCACATTTCCCAGTGTTCCAGTCCACCTACCGATGAGCTGAGACTTAGAAAGAAGGTTCTGGCCCACTAAATAGATGCAGGCAAAGGCTTGACTTGCATAGGAAATTATGTCATGTTTGTGGTAATTAGTTGGACTGATGTATCAGGTGTTGTTGATAGACAAATTTGGAATGAGATCCTGGAATGAATGATATTTAGAATAAGAGTATTATTAGGTTTAGGAATGAAATCCCAGCTCCACTATTTACTAGTTAGTTCTGAAAAACAATGACATTACATACAAGAAAACAAAAGGAGATAAGTAGTCTTTTCCTGAGTTTACTTAATGTGGATAAATAAATAATATTTACCTTTATTCTCTACACATCTATTATAAATGTTGTATACACAGGAATCAGACTCATTCCTTATAACTTCAAATCTGAATAACCAAAAATAGCATTTGCTTTTCAGTTGGTGACAGACTTTGGGTGCAAAAGCCTTTCTGATAATACAGTTTCCCAGCAACATCTGTCGTTGACATAATCAAAATGTGCTCAAGGGCAGGGACCATGCTGCTTCCTCTGTGCATGGCACAGTTCTGGCCACCAACAAAGTGCTCAGCAAATATTTTCAGTCAAAAGTAAATTGAACTTAAATTAAGATACAGAAGCAGGAATAGTAGTGTTGATAATCCAGTTAATGAGAGCACGTTTAGTTGTTTATTACAGATGTGCTTGCCAATATTGCCAGACACACGGAAAAGGAAAAAAAATGTCCTAGGAGAGCTAATCTAACAAGCCAAAGCATATTTA
Organism: Aplodontia rufa; assembly: GCA_004027875.1. NCBI lineage: Eukaryota > Metazoa > Chordata > Mammalia > Rodentia > Aplodontiidae > Aplodontia > Aplodontia rufa. The sequence continues at coordinate 4,724 of PVKS010049384.1, forward strand.
TTTATTAGGAGTTTTTGATGTCATGGCTCCAACAAGCTCCAGATGCTGTGCATGAAATTTTTAAAGCATGGAATATTCAAAAATAGCACTGAAATATTAGGGGAAAGAAAGTTAGAGAAAGAAAAATCAGTGATGCTTAAAAAAGTTGGGAAAAGCAGGCCACAGCAACTTTTTAATATTAGTTTTATACTGTGAACTTTAACACACACATAAAATTTTATGTACATATGCATAACTCAGTAAACTACTTTAAACATTTACTTTATATAACTACTTCCATCAACAGAAAGAGCAATGCCAGCACTCCAGACACCCCGGGAGTCCCTTCAGCATCACAGCCCTCTCCTTCTCTGGAGGTGACCTGATCCCACTTGCTATGGAAATCACTTATTTTTTGCCTTGTTCTACAGGCTTACTGCTATATTAGTTGTCCACAATAAAACTATTCAGCTTTGCACACCCTTGTATTTTATAGATGTTCAGTCATACTAAATTTACACTTACGTATTTTAATCAATAATACTTTTTAAAAATCACTATGAACTCATGAAGTATTTTCTTTTTTAAAAAAATCACATATAAGTCAAGTGGAGTGGTACACACCTGTAATCCCAGCAGCTCAGGAGGCTAAGGCAGGAGGATAGCAAGTTCAAAGCCAGCCTCACCAATTTAGCGAGGCACTAAGCAACTTAGCAAGACCCCGTCTCAAAATAAAAAAAAAAAATTAATAAAGCAGCTAGTGATGCAGCTCAGTGGTTGAAGCCCTGGGATCAAAAAAACCCCAAATAAACAAAATATAACAAACACTTGCTCCACTGTGTAAAAAATAACATATGTAAGGATGGAGGTGTAGAGCATTTGCCTAGCATGTGTAAAACTCTGGGTTTGCACACCAACACCAACACCAACACCAACACCACCAACACCAATAGTAATAACATTAAAGTGTAGTAATAATATAGATTATCTTTATTCAATGATACGTAAAAATAACAACCAGGCAAATAACAATAAATGCTTTTTGCACACAAATAATACAGTATTCTACCTAGAGAAACCAAGCTCCCTCGAATAAATAGTTAATTCTCAGTCTTGTAGTCTGGAGCAAGACACGTACACATAATCCTGGAATGACTTTTTACACATGAAATGAGGTTGCTATCAAATGCCAGAGAAAGGAAAGCAAATACAGGTGTCTGAGATGTGGAGAAACTTTTATTATAAGTGAACTCAGCAACTGATGCATGTCTGTGTGGATGAATGCATAGAAGCCTGGATGGATAATGAATGCTTGAGTAAATATATCCTAAGTTAAAGACATTCTTACTTTCCCTTGAGACAGCAATCCTATGCAGGTCTTAAAGTTGAGGAGAGAATTTATCTATTCTGCTGAGCTTTTCCTTATTCTTGGACTGCGATGATTTGGTCGGCAGTTATTAATTCCATTCACCTGATGAGAGCAGGAGAGCACCCTTTGCCTTGTGTGGTTAATTTCTAAAGTGATTTTAAAATGCAAAAACTCCCTTCTGGAGTAGACTGCTTCACCATTTGAATGACTACCACATCAGAGATTGTATTTGTACCTCCAGGACCTTGAAAAGCGCCTGTGTAGAGCAAAGTTGCTTTTGTTTTTATTTTTGCTAATGGTATCTAGTATTTTTTTCTTTTAAAATAATTTTCAAAACAAAAGCTTTTTTATTATTTTAATCAGGTTTTGTTAAACTGTAAGAGGCATTTACTTAAATTATTTATGCATATGCATTGATAACGATACAGATACAAGTATATATTTAAATCTAATGCAGACAGGTTTTTACATAGCAACTGCATTTAGGAATGGCCAGATAGAAAAGTCTTGTTTACAAGAGCAAAGTGCACATGAGCACCTAGATTAGGACTAGTTTTACTAGTCTTAGCTTCAGCTACTGGTTTTCGTATATAAATCCAGGTGAGTCTTCAGGAAAAAGATGAACATGTACACACAATCATTTAGAAAACCTCCAGAAACCTTCTCACAAAAGTACAATTTTGTGTAGAATAAAATGATTAAAGTGGCTTGCGAATGTGTCTAGTAGTGGACTAAATCAGCCCACACTTTTGGTGATCCTGTAGACTTTATTTGTAATGCTTTTTCCTTTGCCCTTTATTTCATACCTTTTTAAGCCCAGTGGGAAATCTCAGTTGAACTAGTTCTTTTCTCCTTTCCAGTAGAATTTATTATAATTATTTTCATTGAAATTTATTTTACCTCCTGAAGTGCGGAGATATTGGCTATGGGTATCAATCAGAATTTTATTGCATTTTTCTGTAACTGTTTAAAATAATTGATCAGGCAATGGAAATAAAATGGACATTAAGTATGTTAAGAAAAGTTTTACTTCCTCTTCCATTTCATATGTTTTTCTACTCCTAATGCTTTGGAAGTTCTAAGAATAATTTTATGATATCAATAATAAATTTGAGGAATGAAGTTGAGTAGATAGAAAATGACAAACTTAACTGCATTTATGTTAAAGCATTTTTCTGCTCATTAGAGTGAGATGAGAAAATTAATATGTAGACCATTATGTTATACCCAGATGCATTGTGTTCTGCAACTGAAATAGATATTTGATGATGTTATCACCAACATTTGATTGCAATCTCAAAGAAAATGCTTTATAAAAATTACTTGACTACATTCAAAGATGCTCATTAAAATATCAAGCATTTTGGAAGATATAAACCATGTTACACTGTTTTCTAAGTCCATTTTATGTTGAATACATATTTTTCATACACCACTTTTCCTGTTTTGTTATAATAGTTTCATTTGCAGTACACAAAAGTTTATAAACTCATTTATCATGTAAGTTTTGATTAGTGACATAATTTTCTCTTTAATTCTTGGCTACCATAATAGTAAAATGATCTTATACAACTAAATGGGATGCTTTACTTAAAAGTTAAAAAGAAAACAGAAATTTACTCCTTGAAGGGTTATACGTTAAAATCAGATAAAAATGTAAGATAATTGAGGAACGTGTGGGACATTAATAGACTTGAGGTTTCCCAATTATAAAATTAAGATACAATAAACCTATCTTAGAGTAGTACCATTATGACACTATTTGAACGAACAGTTTAACCTTCAACTTGTGAGGTAATACTTCTGGTAATATTATGAAACACACATAGACCTCAGCAATTCTATCCTTCTTGGTTGTTGGAAACCAGTTTTCCACAGTAGCAGATATTTCTGGGAACACGCTGGAGGTAGTCATCAATGAAATCAGGGTATTGCTTACAGCTTGACAAACCACCTGGCTCTTGAGACTGATCTATTTCCTGAACTGTTGGAAGTCTTTAAGTTACTTTGCTGTGAACACCTCTAGGAATTTCTGGATTAAACAGTCCTGAGGATTTTTTTTTCCTCTATACTATTTCCAAGCTTGGATGGATATTGCTTGGTTAATTTTCTGTGATATCAGCTAAGTTATACATTTTTGAAACAGAATCAGTGAAAAAGAAAGTAAAAACCAACACAGTAGCTTTTAAAGAAGCATGGCATCTCTCAAAACCCATTAGCCCAGGTGGCACATCAGGTATGTAGTTAATTATACCGAAACCTCCATATAACTTTCAAGATTAAAGTTATGGAGCACTTTGTATAGGCTGAGCACTCTCATGATTGCTAAAAACATGTGGGTAAGCAAACAGGTAAAAAATCCCTGCTTTCACAAAACCTATAGGCTAGTGAGAAAATTGATTAAAATGGTAGAAATAATTAATTTTAAAAAGATATAATTCATGTAGAATATGACTAATGCAATCATCTTTCAGTTTCCATGGGCATTGGTTCTAGGACCTCTGGAGAAGTGTGAAATCTACTGATGATTAAATCCCTTGTATAAAATGTCTGACTTTCATGTAATCCATGCATATCCATCTATACATTTCAAATCTTCTCTAAACCACTGATAATATCCAATATAATAAAAACACTAATGCATATAGTGATTGTACTGCACATTTTAAGGAATAATGACAAAAATAAGTCTATACTAGTTGAGTATAAACACAACACTCATTGGCCTAACTACACAGTACACTAACAAGATACCAGACGAACATTGCTCAAAAAGATGCTGGGGAGACGCTGAGGCTCTTTAAATTGGTGGGAGGCTACAGCAGGTGCACCTTCACATCATTTCATTTCTGTGTATTTCTGCATAGTGCTCACAATGCAGCAAGCTCAAGTTTTGCTTTTAGGAACTTTCTGGAAGTTTTTCAAATCTTTTTGATCCTCAGTTGGCTGAATCTGCAGATGTGAAATCTGCAAATACAGAAGACTGTGCTATTAAAAATAAATTGAATTCACATAATTATATAAACACATACTGTAAATTGTAATGGACTGCTCAGGCTTGAGCTTATTGAAAAATGGCATTTCAATATACGCATGAAACACTTTTAAAAAATTATGTAGACAAATTTGGACAAGTGTGCCCCAGTAGAGGAAGCATGCATTACAAAGATTTTGAGGTCGAATCTTGCCTGGCTCCTTCCCTTTAATTGTGCAAAGTATACTTTACCATTGTAACCACTTTTATGTCTAGTGTCAAGAGCATTAAGTACATTCACATTGCTGTGCAAATATCAATACCATCGATCTCCAGAATATTTTGTTTTTAATATTACCAAACTTAATCCCAGTATATACATATATATATAAAATTATATATATATATATGTATATATATATATATATATATATATATATATATATATATATATAAAATAGCTTTCCATTCCCTCTCCCTTCATCCCTTGTGAGCCATAATTCTACTTTCTGTTTCCATGAAGTTGCGTACTCTAGGTAGCTCATAGAAATGGAATCACTGTAGGCACTTTTATGAGTAGTTTATTTCATTAGCATGTTTTTAAGGTTTATCCATGTTTTATCATGGGCCAGAATTTCATTTCTTTTTGAGAGTAAAAAGTATTCCATTTTAAACGTTTCCTACATTTTGTTTATCCATTGAGCAGTTAATGAACACTTTGATTTGCTTCCAACTTTTGATTATTATGAATAAAGTTGCTATTAAACCTAGCTATACGAAGGCATGTGTAGTCCCTGTTTTCAATTTTTTTGAGAAGTACTCAGAAATGGAATTACTAAATCATATGGCAGTTATCTATGTATTTGTTGAAGAATTGCCATCATGTTTTTCACATAGTTGTACCAACTTATATTGTGACCAGCAATGCATAGGGATTACAATTTTTATATCTTCACCAACACTTATTTCATTATTTGTCAGTTTTTAAAGATTTGTAAGAATAGTTTTAGGTTCAAAGTAAAATTATGAGAAGGACACAGAGATTTTCTGCAATCATGTGACAATATATGTCACCACACAAACACAGCAACCTCCATTGTCAACATCCCTTGCCAGCATGGTCCATTTGTTCCAACTGATGAATCCTGGAGGATATATCATAGTTAGTCGCTCATACAAATCACATAGATTAAATGTTAATATTTACTCTTGGTAAAGGATAAGTCTATTGGTAATGAACTCCTTCACTTTTCAAAATCTGGGATTGCTTTTAATTCTCCCTCTTTTTTGAATGATATGCTTACCAAATGTGGAATTCTTTGATCATATGAGATTTTTGTTTGTTTTATCTCAGCATTTTAAATATATTAGCCCATTGCCTCATGGTTATCCAACATTTATTTTGGGAAACTTGGTGATCACCTTATTGAGGATCTTCCATAAATGATGAATCACTTCAGTATGGCTATTTTCAAGATTTTCTTTATCATTTGCTTTGAACTACCTAATTATAAATGAGTGTGTCCCCTTGATTTTATCCTACTTGAAGTCATTGAGATTTGTGTATTTGTATATCCATGAATTTCTGCAAATTTAGGAAGATTTTTGCCATTATTTCTTCAAATAAGCTTTCCACCATTTCACTTTCTATTCTTTTCCTGGAACTTTTATAATGTGTGTATTGCTCTCCTTAATAGTGTCCTGTAAGTATCATGGACTCTGGTCACTTTTCATTTCTCAGTCTTGATAATTTGTAATATGTTTTAAAGTTCATTATTTGTTCTGCTTTACATCTGCTGCTGAGGCACTGTAGTAAAATTTTAAATTAAGCTTGTGATTTTCCTCAATCCCAGAATTTTTGTTCCAGTACTTAGGAAACAATTTCTACTTCTTGATATGCTCCTTTTGTTTATATCTTTTTTTAAATCTTATTTTCATTTGGTTTTCTGTGCTTTTCTTTTGCTTTTGGAGCATATAGAAGACAATCATCTTAAAATATTTTCTAATAAGCCCAACACATATGTTTCTTCATGGACAGGTTCTGTAGCTGTATTTTGCTCCTTTGAATGGGACATTGTGTCTTAGTCTGTTTTGTGTTCTTGTAATAGAAGTTTACAACCTGAGTAACTTATAATTTATGGAAACGTATTGGATAGCAATTCCAGAGGCTTGTAATTCGAATACCAAAGTGAGGCCATCTGGGAACACATCTTGCTTCATCATGAAGGCAGTTGGAGAGAGAGAGAGAGAGAGAGAGAGAGAGAAGGAGCAAGAGTGCTCCATAGATCCCATTAATTAAAGCACTAAACCTGTCCATAAGGATGGCAGAGTCATGGTTTAACCACCTCTTGAAAACTCTATTTCCCAACACTGTTATATAGGCAATTACATTTTAATATATATTTTAGGTAGAAAAACTATCCAAACCATAGCATTGGACATCCAAATAAGCGCCATCCCTCCCAGTGATTGTGAACCAGCTTTGTGAAGGAGGAGACTATTTGCTAACCAACTTGGATGAATGTCTCAGTTCTTCTCAGGCTTTTTCTGGGCAAATGTCTTTCTCCACTCTATGTCTGTCTAGCTTTTATTTTATTCTATTTTATCTGTCAAATCCTGATGTACAGAGTTACTTTTACATATCTTTTTTTCCACCTACGAGCTTACCTTTCCCCTGCCTCTTTTTATTGCTCTTCACTAAATGTAGTAATTCCACCCCTTTGCCTGAAGTCTGTTCTCTACCATTCAGCAGTTTTGCAGATCCTTTGCAGTTTCCACACCTCAAGTTCACCACTTTCTTGTGTCTTTTGGCCTCTTGAACTGTGAGTTAGGTGACAGGAAAATCCTGTGGGCAACCTTCATAAAAAGCAGAAAATTGCAACTTTGATCTGAGTGGTTTAACGCAGGTCATAAATGGTGAATGGGGACTGGATCACTGTTTCCTCCAAATGTGAGACACTTTGCCGTGGAGGATATGGAGCAAGAGGAATCACACCACATGGAATTTCCTA
>PVKS010049385.1:0-12004 GCA_004027875.1 Aplodontia rufa
GCCCCCAGTCACACCTCCACAGCCGGACTACCATTCCCAGCGTCCAAAGCGCTCGCAGGTCGGCCCCATAGGTCGCACCCTCCAGGCCCCGCCCCCTGCCCTGCCACGCCCCCTCTCGCTTAGTTCCGGGAACCGCGGCCGCGGCGCGCTTCTCTGCACGTGGGTCACTGCGCAGCACTAGTCCTCCGAGCTCCGCGGGCGAACCCACTACGCGCCCGCTCTCGTCTGCTTCTCGTCCACTCCTCGCCCGCATGAACCGCTACTTGCTGCCGGTGTCGGTGCTGGGCACCGCGGTGGGCGGCGCCGTGCTGCTCAAGTGAGTGTGCGCCGCCAGTGCGCGCGGGTCGCAGGCCACCGGAGAACAGGGAAGGCCCGGGGAGGTCCGGAAAGGGCCCCGACCTCGCCCGCCCTGAGTCCCCACTCATCACCCAGCGCCGCCCTTCCAGAACGTGAGCCTGGAATCTAGGGCTGGCAAAGGCCGGTCATCCGCCCAAGGTCACCCAGAGCGAGGGGCGGGCCCGGGTCCTGCGGAGCAGGTGGCGCTGTCCTTCCAGATTCCTAGTTACTTCAATCCTTACCCTATAGTTACCTGCGGGCCTGGGCGCGAGGAAGTTAAAGAAGTAGAGCTGTACAACCCAGGAAGGAGGAGATCCTGTTGCACGGATCTTCGTCTTCCGCCCTCCCCTTTGTCCTCCCTTTCCTGACAGCTTTGGGACTGAGTTGTACCTGCCCTCCCCACCGCGAGACCCTGCTTCCCGGCGTAGCTCAGCGGCAAACAGGAAGCTCTCGAGCCCAGCTCTGACTTAGGACCCGCAGTCTTTCCACCACTGTGCGCTTGGAATCCTGTTTTGTTTCTAGCTTTGATTTAGCACTTTAGGGTGTGTTCCTTATTTTTCAGACTTATTTGGAAGCTGTGGTAGAGCTTCCTCCTGTGGCTATGCTGTAACCCACACCTGCTTATTGAAATAGCACTGAAGGTGTTTAACTCTTGGATACATTCAGGCACTTTAGGAGAAATGTCTAGAATGCACACATTTATAGTTTTGACATCTAAGATTAAATCACAGTCTGGGAAGATTTAGCAGACTCTCTTGTGAGTAGTCAAGTTCTGGTTTCCAAACCCTAACCCTGGTATTATTATTGGTTTTTTAAAGAAATTCGTGCTGAGTACGATGGCACCACACCTATAATCCCAGCTATTTAGGAGGCAGAGGCAGGAGGGTTGCAAGTTGGAAGCCAGCCTGGGCAGTTCAGTGAGACCCTGTTAAAAAAAAAAAATTCTTTCCCAATGAGATCAAAGGGGAAAGAATAGTATTTCCTACTAATTTGTGTTTCTTTGGTTCCTGTAAAGACATTCCAGGCTTCCTGTGCACCCACCCTGCCTAGGGTGCAGGTGTCCAGGCTGACAGGTGGACGGTGCTGGGCTTTATGCCTGACAGGTGGAAGCCTGTGCAAACTTTTGAGCAGATGCGTGACGTGATCTGAACTGTGCTTTGTGAGGTCTCTGCAGCTACAGGACAGAGTGGAGGGAGGGCGGGCTCCATCAGGGAGAGGCTGCTGGGGATCTGGTAGGATTGTGAGCAGGTAGAGAGGCTGGACTGCTGAAGGCTGATGTCAATAGCATGGTGGAGTAATGAATGAGGTCCCTGGAGGGGTCAAGTTCATCAGGCAAGGCTGGAGGGCGGAGAGTGGGTGTGTTTAAAGGGTGCAGAGCTTCAGTTTCATGGGATGAAGAGTGTGGGGTTGGGGGTCAGGCAGGCAGGGGGGATCACCACCACAGAACTGTTCGCCATCGAGATGGTAGTAGGGGCTGGAGCGGTGGCTCCCGGGTTACGACACTTGCCCGGCATGCGCAAGTATGCGAATTCAAACCCCAGCATCCATATACACAGCAAGGTTTCGGAGCAATGAAGGCCACGTGCAAAACTAAATAGGAATTGTTTCTCTCTTTCTCTCTCACTGTCCTTCTCTCTTAAAAAAAAAAAAAGTGGTTGTGATGACACATTATACTGAAGTCAAAGGAAATAAAAGTAGAGGTGAGGAGGAGCAGTGAAGCAGATGCCAGAAACCAAACTGGCAACGCCCCCGGTGCTGACTGGGGGCCTGGTGGTGGGAAGACTTAATATTTAAAACATATTTCATACTCCAATAACTAGATGCATCGTACAACATGTGAATATAGTTAAGAACAATGCCTGTACGTTTAAAAATTGCTGAGAGTAGGTTTTATGTTTATTTCCCATAAATTAAGCACACGAGGTGATGTCAATATTAATTAGCTCCATTTAGTCATTTTATAAAGTATTGTATTTCAAAATATGTTGTACATGATAAACATATACAAGTTTTATTTGTCAAATAAAACATCCAGATACAAACAAGAATTTAGTATATTAAAAAGATAAATAAAACTGCCAGGTGCGGTGGTCCATGCCTGTAATCCCAGCAGCTCAGGAGGCGGGGGCAGGAGGACCCCAAGTTCAAAGCCAGCCTCAGCAACTTAGCAAAGCTCTAAGCAACTTAGACCCTGTCTCAAAATAAAAAATGAAAAGGGCTGGGGATGTGGCTTAGTGATTAAGCATCCCTGGTTCAATTATCCCCCTGCAAAAAAAATCCCCCAAAACAACAAGAACAACAAAACCTTAGGAAGGCAGTGTGTGCGTAGCGGTGCGCCATGCAATCATGACGCGCGGTGGTTGAATCCCGGTGGTGGGCCCGGTAGCACATGGGTGGTTTGAGGGCATTGACCCTGACACTAGACAGTGTGTGGCCTTTGGCGGACGTCTGGAGGGTGAGGGGAATTTCCTTTCCCACCTCGCTGGGTTTGCCACATGTAGTTGGTCAGAGCCCGCTGTGATCTTAGGACAGGTTCTTGGGGTGCCAGGCCGCGTTTCTTGAGCGTGTACTACGTGCACTGTTTGGAAAGTGCATCTTGTGGCTTCACTCCAGGGCTGCACAAAGCCCTGTGCTGTTGTGAAATCTTAGTTTCTGTAGTGACCTCAGCTACACGGTGCTGGGTCTGTGGACTGACCTGGCCCGCAGCTGCTTCTGGTAAATAAAGTTTTATTGGAACACAGTTTATTGGAACAAAGCCCATTTGTTTATGCACTGTGTGTGGCTTTGTGCTGTGATGGTGGAGGTGAGTACTTGGGACAGGGACTTAGTTAATTGACACTAAGACTCACCTCAGGTGGCTGGTAGCTAGTGAACAGTATAGTAACCTTCTCAGCGTGGCAAGGGTTGTCTGGCCACCCCCTCCTGGTGGACATTGGCTTGCTTCTGTGGAGGATGTGGGTGGCAGGCGGAATAAGGCTTTTTTTTCTTGAGATTCCCAGATGTGCCAAAGGGGACTCTGCAGGTGGGTTTAGTGAAGGGTCCTGAGATCGGGAGGTTATCCTGGGTTGTGTGGGAGACATTGTCATCTCACAGGGTCGTACAAGAGGGAGGTGGGAGGGGAGGTGGAGGCAGAGTCCAGATTGATGCATCTCAGAGGAGGGAGGGCCACAAAGGGTGCTCGGGGCCTCCAGGAGTGTGAGGCCCCTAGGGGGTACATCCCTACCTCACCTAGGTGACATTACAGCAAGAATTTAAGCAGGCCATTGGGTTTACATCCCTAGGTTTGGGGCACTTGTCACAGTAGCCCCAGGACACTCAGGCAGCGCCTGTCTGTGAGATAACGACTCATACCTTGGAGGCTCCAGGTCCACCCCTGAGAGGGACCCACAGCGTTAGTGCAGTTTCTCTTTCGGCTGGGGGTACGAGCTCAAGTGGAAGGCCCTGCCACAGGCAGGGGCGCGTGGGGCCGGAGTGGACAGGCAGAACTAACTGGCTGTTTCTCACCTTCAGGGACTATGTTGCCAGTGGGGCTTGTCCCAGCAAGGCCACCATACCCGGGAAGACAGTCATCATAACTGGCGCCAACACGGGCATCGGGAAGCAGACTGCTTTGGAACTGGCTAGAAGAGGTAAAGTCTTTGGGTCGAAGAGGTTCTCACACTCAGAGTTCTCTGTGGCATGTCCAGAGCAGCCCAAAGGTGGAAACAACCATGTGTCCACCCACAGATGGCCATCAACAAGATGCAGTCTACCACACGTGGGATGTGATCCAGCTCAAAAAGGAAGGAAATTCTGTCTGGCGTCGTGGCCACACCTGTCATCCCCTGGGAGGCTGAGGCAGGAGGACTGCAAGTTTGAGGCCAGCCTCTGCAATTTAGTGAGACTCTGTCTCAAAATAAAAGTAGAAAGGGGCTGGGTGTGTGGCCCAGTGGGTTCAAACACAGCAAGGGGTGCAGAGGAGCGGAAGGAGCCCCTAATCCTGCTGCAGCATGGATGAGCCTTGGGGACAACATGCTGAGTGAAGAAAGCCAGACAGAAGCCACCTGGTGTCACTGTAGGCAGGTGGGGTGGCTGGAGAAGCCCAGGTCATGGAGTCGGGAAGTGCAGTGGGTGTGGGGGAGTGAGAGATGGGCTAGGGTTGAAGGTTACAGGCTCTGTGGAAGATGAGGACCTGGCGCTGCCTGGTGCTGATGCTGTCCTACTGTGTGAAGGTCCTGCACCCCAGAGGTGGTCAAGGTGGTGCATCCTGTTCTGCTCGTATCTCACCACAGTTCAGAGAAGCTGGAAAAGCGGTGCCCCTGCCCTAAAGCCAGGCGGGGTCAGGCGGCTGGGCTTTGCCTTCTTTTGGGTGCTGAGGTCGTTGGATTCTCCAGTCACAAGTGGCAGAGACCAAACTTCTGCCACCCGGAGGATGGTGGTTGGCCAAACCCATCTCCTGCCACCCGGAGGACGGTGCTCGGCCCGTTGCCAGCTTTTTCGGTGTGGCCTTGCTCTGTCCTCTTGCTCAGTTCTAGTGGCCGAGTTGGGGCAGGGTGAGTCACCCGACCGAGCTGAGGCTGCCCCAGCTTGCGGGTGGGCATTTTGGAAGTTAGAACCCATGGGGTTTCCTGCTGGGTCAGGCGTGGCAAGGAGGAGCGGAGGCCTGGGCCTGGGGCAGATGGAGACCTTTGGGCTGGCAGAGGTGGTGTGGCCAGCCCGCGGGAGGAGTTCCACAAAGCGAGGGACAAATAATCCCCCAGGAAGTGGGAAGACACTGCCCTGCTGGCCAAGCTGCCGTGGGAAGAGGAGCGGGTCTGGGAGCTTGAGCTCCGATGTGGACGTGGAGACAGCGGGCGCCAGAAGGCAGCTGTGCGAGTGGGCGGAGACTGGGGCGTCCCTCAGTCCCACCTGTTCTCTACTTTCTAATTAAAAATTAGAAATTTTGAAAGATGCTGAGCGTTGCAGGTGGTTCCTGACTTGCCAAGGTCTGACTCATTTTGCGCCGTGTGACGTGGGGCACATGTGCCCTGCGGCACATGTGCCCTGCGGCTGTCTGTCCGGCCTTTCAGTAGTGTTCAGTAGATCAGCGGTAGGCTCTGTGTCCTGGGCCGGCTGCCTGGGCTGAGTGGGCAGGTGGTCGCCTTGGCCCTTGATAGGCCTCCGAGGTGCAATTGAACCAGGGTGCTTACCCGCGGAGGCTTTTTTATTTTTATACTTTATTTTGAGACAGGGTCTCACTAAGTTGCTTAGGGCCTCCCTGAGTTGCTGAGGCTGGCTTGGAACTTGTGATCCTCCTGCCTCAGCCTCCCGAGCTGCCAGGATTATAGGCGTGGGCCACGGTGCCTGACTGAGGTGCATTTTGGCTTCTCATATTTCAACCGCAATGCGCAGATGAGGGTGGAACCCTGTCGCCACTGGAGCTGCGCCTTACTTGACACTGCGGTCCTCCCTCTTCAGAGCTTTTGAGAACATTCAGTGAGCGCTGTGAATATCCCCACTCTGTCTCATGACGCTGGTGTCACCCTGAGGTTTAGGACCTTGATCCTCCCACCCATCCTGCCCTGGTCCTCCAAGCCCAGCACTAGGACACCATGGTCCACCTCACGTCTCTGGACTTGCCTGTTCTGGGCGGTCACTGCTGTGATTTTGGGTCCAGCCCCGCTCCACTGGGCAGCACCCTGCTGTAGGTGGGCCACGTTCTGCTCGCCCGCCTGGGTGGCTGTGCGGGTAGGTTTCCGCCCTTAGCCACTGTGCTGCGTGAACACTGGCCTTGCAGCTGCGGGTCTCCTTTCTGCGAACCCTGGTCTGAATTTCTTTGTTCTAACTGCGTCCTGCTGTGGACTTTAGGTGGCAACGTTATCCTGGCCTGTCGCGACCTGGAGAAGTGTGAGGCAGCGGCCAGGGACATCCGCGGGGAGACCCTCAATCATCGCGTCAGCGCCCGGCGCCTGGACCTGGCTTCCCTCAAGTCCATCCGCGAGTTTGCCGCCCAGGTCATCAAAGGTAGGCAGTGGGATGCTGGCCTCACGGCTGCGGTCCGGGTGGCCACCGCCAGGGCCAGCTGAGGAGGAACAGGACAGTGTGGAGGGACGTCGGCCCTCGGGACCCACGGCAGATGCAGTCACCACCTGTTCACGCACAGCCTGGTGTGAATTCCTGACAGCTTCATTTCAGCTTCCCACTTACAGGTGGGAAGGCAACAGGTTTGTTATTTTAGAGAGAGTGTGAGTGAGGCAGATCCAATGTGACTTGTTTTTCATCTGTCCTCCGCTCCCGACCCTTAGCTGTGTGACTTGTTTTTCATCTGCCCTCCGCTCCTGACCGTTAGCTGTGTGTGTGCTGGTGCTCCCACTGCTCAGCAGCTGCTCTGTGTTTTTCGTTTTAAATGGTTGGAAAAAAATCAAGAGAAGAAGAGTATTTTCTAGTATAAAAATTGTTTGAAATTCAGGCTTAAGGGTCTGTAAATAAAGCTTTTCTCCATGGTGCTAGGGTGGAACCCAGGGCCTCTTTCCCTCTACCCAGCTGTGGTTGCAGAGCAAGGAAGAGGCAGGGAACAGGGGCCGTGGCTAACAAGAGTGGAAGATGGACATTTAGCGGTCAAGGGCTTTTCCCTGGTAGCAAAAGAAGTACACGTCCATCACAGAAGATTTCTCAAACCCTGACTGCTATAAGAAGGCAGAAGCACACGTTAGGTGCTGCACCACCCCAGGGCTCCCTGTAACAGGCAACAGGTTTCCTTCTATGTTTTTTTTTTGTACTGGGGATTGAACCCAACGACACTACCTCTGAGCCACATGCGCAGCCCTTTTTATTTTTTGTTTTGAGACGGGGCCTTGCTAAGTTGCTGAGGCCGGCCTCAAACTTGCAGTCCTCCTGCCTCAATCCAGAGCCAGGGGATTAGAGGTGTGCAGCACCGGCAAGGCCCACAAGGTGAAGTTTTGAAATGAAGTAATTGTGGTCTGGCTAAATGGGGCTAGACAACACGGATCACCACTGCTTTATCATTTTCTGTGGTGAGCATTTAAAATCTGCTCTTTCTCTTCTCTTTTATGGTTGGGGAGGGATCCCATGCTAGGCAGGTGGGATCCCATGCTAGGCAGGTGGGATCCCATGCTAGGCAGGTGGGAACCCATGCTAGGCAGGTGGGATCCCATGCTAGGCAGGTGGGAGCCCATGCTAGGCAGGTGGGATCCCATGCTAGGCAGGTGGGAACCCATGCTAGGCAGGTGGGAACCCATGCGAGGCAGGTGCTCTTCCCTGAGTCACTCTCTTAGTAGTTTGCAAGAATCCAGTGCACTGTTAGAACTGGGGTGATAATGGTGTCCAGTCGATGTCTTAGCTCACTCCTCCTGTCTCAAAGAATGCTGTGGCATCAGGGGCCTTATTTGGCAAATCCCCTGTTGCTGGTCACTTAGGTTGTTGCTGACTTTCCTGTTACCTGGAGGTGTGGGGAACGCTGGGCGTGATCCTCTGGGGTTAGTTTCTGGACTGACTCTGGAATGGGTCTGCAGACCTCCTTGACTTCGATTAGTGGATGAATAAAGAGAAACTGCGGAGTCTTGTTCACTCACAGGCATTTCCTGAGCCTCCAGGTTGGTCCTGCTTGGTATGGAGCTGTCTGTGGAGCCCCCCAAGCAGTGGGAGGTGGCAGGCGCCTGTGCACCCATCCCTGCGGACCCACCTGTGCCCCCGGGGAGGCAGGCGGAGCCATCACCATTTCAGGATGTCACAGGGTGGTGAGGGAGCAGTGCCTCTAGGTCTAGGGGTAGAGGGCGTATGTTAAGCCCCTCCGTGTGCCCTTCCCGTGTGTGGTCCTGGCTGATTCCCAGGGGCTGCTCTTTCCATTTCCAGCCATGGACACTGGCACTCAGTGCAGGCTGTGGGGCCACAGGGACCTGAGCCAACCCCTAGGCATCGCGCCTCCCCTTGGAGCCGCAGGTCCCTCTTTGGGAGATGGGTTAGTGCCTTTCATCTGTGGGGTTCTTTTGGGGATGAGGGGAGGTCTCATTTGGCTGCTTGCCATTTCCCTCAGATCTGCAGCAGGAACAAGGCTTGAAGTGGCGGGCAAGCGTGGCGCATTTTCTGTGTCTAACCCCAGCTGAGCAGTGAGGCACAGGCAGGTGTCAGGTAGAGCTGGGCACGGCATTGGAGGGGCCTGCTCTGGGCAGGACCTCCGCCCGTGCTGGGCCTGCCTCACCCTCCTCTCAGCTCCTGTGCGGCTCCAGTCCCCCTCCCAGCACTCTGGTGTCCTCTGATTGGCCCATTTCTTCTGCCTCAGCATGTGGCTCTGGAGAACTCAGTTGCTGTGTTTGGTCCCCAGGTGCCCTGACCTTGGCTGTCTGACCCACCCTGCTTTTCCAGAGCCCACTGGTAGGAGCTTAGAAGATACTTGTTGAGAGAATGATAGCTGCCCATTTCTACCAGGCAGGTACTATTACCCTCTTTCACAAAGGGGGAGATGAGTCACAGAGAGGCTGTCACACTGAGAGGTCAGGGCCACACAACCGGTTGGGGTGGAGCCAAGATATGAGCGCTGGTCCTTGCAGAGGTTGAGTTCTTTTTGTTTTCTAAAATTTTTAAATTAAGGATTGAGTTACTGTACAATCATAAATGCATGAAGTAACAGTTTGATACGCATTTGTTCTTAAACCAGAATTACCCCCACTTTGCCCACACTCCAGTCTCTTGATTCTTCTGTATTTTGCCCCTTCAAGCGATATCAATGTTTAGAGTGTGAATTTTCTAGAATTAAACGATTGCATAGGTATTTGGATTCTCAAGGGGGTAAAGAGTTTGCTACACTGTTGATTGTCTCCCTAGGTCCCTCCCTATCCTCCCTCCCTCTCCCCTCCCCATCCCCGCCTTGTGTTCTTGACTGATGTGCTGCTCCCTGGTCCCCAAGTGAAGACCGGGATGGTGGCCACGGGACACCTTTCCTCACCTCCACAGCAGACCTCTTTGGGAACTCATGGGTTCAATTGTGTCTCCCCTGAAAAGCTGTGACCCCAGGACCTCAGCATGGGACGTCACCTGGAGACAGGTCTTTAAGAGGTGATAGCATTACAGTGAGATCATTAGGGTGGCCCAGCTCCCTGCGTCTGGTGTTCTCCTTAGGGGAAAACTGGGGCACAGAGATGGAGGCGCAGGAGGGAAGGCATGAGAGGACAGGCAGGACAGACCATCTGTAGGCTGTGCAGAGGGCTGGGGAGAGGCTCTCCCTCAGCCTCCTTGGAACCAGGCCCGGTGTCCTGCGCCTGGGTTAGCAGCCTCTGCAGCTGCAAAAAGTGGCCCATACGGCTCTGCTATGGCAGCCTGGGCCCGTTGGTGTGGGGAAGCTCTGCTGTTCATTTTATAGACAAGGAAACTGAGGCTTCAGTCTGTCTGAGCGCCTTCCTGCTTGGACAGGTGAAGTGTGTGGGCTTGAACGGGCCTTCTGCTTCCGATGCCTCGGTGCCCCCAGGCTCCTGTAGGCGAGATTTGCACGGCTTAGTAGGGGCTCGTGTGAGTGTCCTGGTGCTGTTGTAACAGCCACAAGCTAGGCTTGACCACCGGAAGTGATGCTCATCCACATGGAGGTAGAGGCCAGAAACCCAGGTGCCTCTGGACGCTGGGCCCAGCCTCCCCTGCCTCTGCAGCTTGTGGGAGCTGCTGATCTGGTCAGAGGTGGCCGCTTCCACCTCTGTATTTCGGCCTGAATCTGTCCCCTTCAGGAGGACCCAGCCTTGGGGTCAGGGCCTACCCTGATGGCCTCCTCCGCTTGGAGTAGATCACCTCTGCAGAGACCTTGTTTCTCAGAGGTTCCAGGGGGACAGGGATACGTGGGGATGCTGACTGGCCCTTGGGCAGCGTGGAGTCTGCCCTCAGGCCTGTATGTCCTGGCCCCTGTCTTGCAGAGGAGGAGCGGGTGGATGTCCTGGTCAACAACGCGGCCGTGATGCGGTGCCCACATTGGACCACTGAGGATGGCTTCGAGATGCAGTTTGGTGTCAACTACCTGGGTGAGGTGGGGCGCGGGCTGCGCTGTGGGCTTTCTCACCTGGGGTGGGAGTGGGCTTCAGGTGGGAGTCACTGCTGGAGGGGTCCTGCTGCAGGGGGTGGCCCCCATGGGTCACTGGGTGCTCAGGGACCTGCTGTGTGTTGCTCAGAGGTCCAGATCCTCCCTCCTACACCTCATCAGCCCCCTGGCCCAGCCCCTCTGTCCAGAGAACCACGTGTCCCTCCGTCAGCCTCAGCCTGTCCCCAGTCCCTGTCTGTCTGTCCTTCATCTCTGGACAGACCTTGGAGTCTGTCCGTGTGGTCCTCGATGAAGCTGTCCTGCTCTTTCCAGGGTGAGGGGAATGATGCTGGGTGAGCAGTGGATGCTGCTGCTGGCTTCCAGGGTAGAAAGAGAGAAGGGAGGCTGATGGTTCCCTAGCCCGGACTGCTCTGTGCGTCCCTGTGCCCCTCTCTCAGTCCCACCTGCCCTTGTTCCACCACCCTGGCTACCTCTGCCCCCATCTCCAGCCCTGCTCCTGGTCCAGAGCCTGGCATTTGCCCTCACTCTGCCTGAGTCACCTTGCCCAGTGCCTGTGTCACGAGGTCCCAGGCCAGGCGCCCTTCTTAGCAAGGCCTCCTCTGGTTGGTCCGTGCCCCAGCTTGCTGGGCACTTCCCACTCCAGCATGGTCCCATTCCCTGTTTGTGAACCCAGCGTGCTCTGCCACTGAGCTGCACTCCAGGCCTTTTTATTTTACATTTTTTATTTTGAGACAGTCTTGCTGCTGCTGAGACTGGCCTTGAACTTGTGATCCTCCTGCCTCAGCCTCCTGAGTTGCTGGGGTTGCAAGCATGCACCACTGCGCCTGACTTGACTTATTTTCTTGATTGTTGTCTGTTTGCCCCACCAGAGTGCAGGTCCCTGGACAGCAGGGACATGTCCTCTGCCGTCTCCAGAGCCAGCAGGGTGCCTGGCACGTATGGTCACTCAGTAGGTGCCTGCAGGACACTGTGGCAGGACCCTTGCATGGGGCAGCAAGCTGCAGTTGCTAAGAGCCCAGGAGCAGCAGCTAGCTTTGCATCCACCGGGCCACTTGTGAGCGCTGTGGCCACAGACGAGTGAGCTGGCAGTTCTGTTCATGCTGTGGTCCGCGCAGTGGGGGTGTGAGTGCTCCGTGCTAGTGGTGCAGGATGTGTGGGTTCACGGCTCCATGAGGACCCCCCCAGGACAGTGACTCCACTTCTCTTGTGGGATGCGAGCCGTGCGAGGACGGTGCTCTTTGAATGGCCCAGGACCCAGGCTCCTCCCATCTCCAAGATGTGTGTCGTGGATGTAGCTGGCTCATGGCCAGGTCCTCATCCTGCTGCTGGAGAAGGGCTGGGAGGGGACTTTCTAGGTCTGCCGTGACACTGCTGTGGACTGGGGGACTTAGAGAGTGGAAAGAACCTGTGGGTCCTGCTGGCCACAAGTGCAGGACCACAGGGCCACAGGCAGGTCCCTCCAGGTGCTGTGGCCACAAGTGCAGGACCACAGGGCCACAGGCAGGTCCCTCCAGGTGCTGCGGCCACAAGTGCAGGACCACAGGGCCACAGGCAGGTCCCTCCAGGGGCTGCGGCCGCAAGTGCAGGACCACAGGGCCACAGGCAGGTCCCTCCAGGGGCTGCGGCCGCAAGTGCAGGACCACAGGGCCACAGGCAGGTCCCTCCAGGGGCTGC
>PVKS010049386.1:0-12005 GCA_004027875.1 Aplodontia rufa
TCCATTATAGTCTGTGCTAAATAACTAATTTACTACTGTTTATTGTAAGCTTTGGTTGTACATATTGACAATTTGCTACTAGTGCATGAGGTGTTGGAAATCTGTAAGGGTAACAAACAGTTCAGAGTAAAGGGGTTTGTCTTATGAATTCAACTCTCCTGACAAAACCCCATTTAAAGTAATGGTCTGGACAGATTTCCCAATCCAACAGCTTAGTCCTTAAGGCAGAAAACAGGAAAAAGAACCACCAAATCTTGTATTGCTTCCACAAAGGGTTCACCTTGCATATAAGAGAGAATAATCTTTTCAGACATGAGGAATCAAACTCAAAGAGGGTCACATCAATCCCAAACCTCCCCTAGTAAGGGGGCTATGGCCAGTGACTGGGATTAAAATCTAGAACAATATGTCAATGAACTGATAACAAAAAGGAACAATGAATTAAAAGAATGAAGGGAATAATGAAGGGAATAAATGAGAAAACTCAAGAGTTGAGAAACTCGATCATTAAAGAAATTGATTCCCTTAAAAAGGAAATTACAGACCTAAAATCTGCAGTCAATGACATAAGAAGGATCATGCAAGAATTCAATAATAGACTAACTTCAATAGAAAATAGAACCTCTGCATTTGAAGAAAGAACTTCTGAAAATGAAGACAGGTTGATCAAGCTAGAGCACCGACACCAACAAAGTAAAACAATTAAGAGACCATGACCAGTATTTCAAGAATGTGTGGGATGAAATGAGAAGGAACAATTTGAAAGTAATTGGATTACAGGAAGAAATTGAGACACACAATAATGGTATGAGGAATATTCTCAAAGAGATCGTGAAAGAAAACATTTCTCACATATAAATGGAATCTGACATGCTCATCCAGGAAGCTTACAGGACACCCTATAGGCCTAATCAAAAGAGAAACTCACCAAGACACATCATATTCAAAATGTACAACATAGATCCAAGGAAACTATATTAAAAGCAGCAAGGAAGAAATGCCAAGTCACATTAAAATGCAAGCCAATAAGAATTGTCTGTGACTTATCAACCTAGACGGTGGAAGCAAGAAGGTCTTGGAATAATATCTTTCAACATCTAAATGACCACAACACGCAGGCTAGAATTCTATACCCAGCAAAACTCAGCTTCAAATTTGATGGAGAAATACAAACTTTCCATGATAAAACAAACTGGCAGAATTTGTCAACAGAAAACCTGCCCTACAAAGAATTCTCAAGGAAACACTCCAGACAGAAGAACAAGCAGTTGATATCCAAAATCCACAAACTGAAGAAATTCAGTGAAAGTATCACCCAGCAATAACCAACCAAGGCAACCACAGAACTAGCTAAATAAGACACAATGGCTACAAATCAATTACACACTTCTTTCCTAACACTGAACATGAATTGTCTAAATGCACCACTTAAAAGACACAGACTTGCAGACTGGGTCAAAAAACAAAATCCAACCATATGCTGCCTACAGAAACTCACCTAACAGGCAATGACATCCACAGATTAATGGTGAAAGGATGGAAAAAAATCTGCCATGCTTACGGCCCAAGAAAACAAGCCGGTGTAGCTCTAATTATTTCCAACAAAATAAATTTCAAACATAAGTGAATCAGAAGAGATAAAGAAGGCCACCACTTAGTACTAAAAGGAACCCTTCAACAGGAAAAAATAACCATAGTTAATATTTACTCTCCAAACAACAGTGCACCCAACTACGTGAATAAATTACTTCATGACAACAAACCATTTGTGGATCACAACACAATAATACTGGGGGATTTCAACACTCTGCTGTCACCATTAGACAAATCATCAAAGCAAAAAATTAATAAAGAATTCTCCAGCCTAAATAACTCAATAAATCAAATGTACTTAATAGATATATATAGAATTTTCCATTCCAAGTAAGCAGAATATACCTTCTTCTCTGCAGCACATGGATCCTTTTCCAAAATAGATCTATTCTGGTTCATAAAGATAATCTAAACAAATATAAAATAGTAGATATAATCCCTTGTGTCCTTTCAGACCACAATGCTATGACCCTAGCAATCAACAGCAATAATTGTAACAGTAAACAAACATATTCATGGAGATTGAAAAATACCCTATTAATGAAGAATGGATCCAAGAAGACATGAAAGAAGTAATCAAAAAATTCTTGGAAGAGAATGAAAATGAAGACACAACATATCGAAACCTCTGGGACAGCATGAAAGCTTTCCTAAGGGGAAAATTCATAGCACTGAGTGACCACGTTAAAAATGAAGACAAATCCCAAATAAATAAGCTTACACTTCATCTTAAAGCACTTCAAAAGGAAGAACAATCTAACCCCAAAGCCAGCAAAGAGAGGAAATAATCAAGATCAGAGCTGAAATCAGTGAAATTAGAACAACAACAACAACAAAAAAAAATAAATAAAAAGAATTGATGAGAGAAAGAGCTGGAACTTTGAAAAAATAAACAAGATAGATAGGCTCCTACCAAATCTAAACAAAAGGAGAGAAATGGAGCAAATCAATAAAATCTTCAATGAAAAGGGGGTGATCACCACCGACCCCATGGAAATCCAACAAATTATAAGATCATATTTTGAAACCTATACTCCTCCAAATTAGATAACTTGGAAGAAATGAATAAATTTCTTGACACATACAACATCCCTAAATTGACTCAGGATGGTATTGAATTCCTAAATAACCCAATCACAGGCACTTAAATCCACATTATAATTAAATGTGTACCAAAGAAGAAAAGCCCTGGACCTGATGGATTCTCTGATGATTTTTGCCACACTTTTGAGGAGAAATTAACACCTCTCCTTATTAAGTTATTCCAAGAAATTAAAAAGGAGGGAATGCTCCCATCCACTTTTTATGAAGCAACCATAACTCTGATACCAAAACCCGACAAAGATACATCAAGAAAAGAAAACTACAGACCAATATCCCTGATGAACTTGGATGCAAAAATCCTTAAAAAAGTACTAGCAAATCATATTCAAAAACTTAAAAAGAAGATAATCCATCATGATCAAGTGGGCTTCATCCCAGGAATGCAGGGCTGGTTCAACATATGCCAAACTATTAATGTAATTCACCACTTAAGCAGAACCAAGGACAAAAATCATATGATCATATCATTGGATGCATAAAAGGCCTTTGATAAAATCCAGCACCAGTTTATGTTCAAAATTCTAGAGAAGATGGGGTTCAAAGGACCATTTCTGAACTTTGTAAAGGCTGTATATGCTAAACCCTCTGTGAGTGTAATATTAAATGGAGAAAAGCTGAAAGCATTTCCACTAAAATCAAGAACAAGACAAGGCTGTCTGCTCTCACTAGTTTTATTCAATATTGTTCTTGAGACCCTAGCTGGAGCAATTAGGCAAATGAAAGAAATCAAAGGGCTAAAAATAGAAAGAGAGAAATTCAAACTCTCTTTTTGCTGATGACATGATCCTGTATCTGGAAGATCTAAAAAATTCCAACAGTAAACTGCTTGAACTCATAAACAGATTTAGCAAACTGGCAGGATACAGGTTTACTCACATAAATCAATACCTTTCCTGTACACTAATAATAATAATAGGACTGATGAATAAGTCAGGAAATCAGTCCCATTCAAAACATCTTCGAAAAAAAATAAAATACTTGGGAATTAATCTTACAAGGGAATTCAAAGATTTCTACAACAAAAATAATCGGTCAATGAAGAATGAAATCCAAAATGACCTTAGAAAATGGAAGGATGTCATGCTCTTGATTAGTCAGAATTAATATAATGAAAATGGCCATTCTACCTAAAGCTTTATATAGATTTAATGCTATGCTTATAAAGATACCTATGTTGTTCTTTACAGACATAGAAAAAGCAATTCTCAAATTCATTTGGAACAATAAGAAACATAGAAGTGCCAAAACACTACTAAGCAAGAAAGATGAAACAGGTGATTTTGCCATTCCAGATCTAAAACTATACTATAGAGCTGTAGTAACAAAGAGAGCATGGTGCTGGTATCAAGATGGGAAAGAAGACCAACGGAATAGAATAGAAGACCTTGAAACAAACCCTCAAATCTTTAAACATCTGGTTTTTGACAATGGGAGAAAATATTACATGGAGGGGTGACAGCCTCTTTAACAAATGGTGTTGACAAACTGGTCAGCCACTTGCAGAAAGTTGAAATTAGACTCCTATCTTTCTCCTTGCATAGGAATCAAATTAAAATAGATCAAGGAGCTAGGAATTAAACCAGCTACATAGCAACTGATGGAAGACAAATTAGGTCCAACACTTCAGCATTTGGGAGTAGGCAAAGACTTTCTCAACATGTCTTCAAAAGTGAAGGAAGTAAAGTCAAAAATCAGTGAATGGGATGCCATAAAGCTAAAAAGCTTTTGTACTGCCAAGGAAACAATCAGAAGAGTCAAGAGGTTTCTTATGGAAATGGAGAGAATCATGGGCTATGATTCCTCTGACAAGGGTCTCATATCCAGAATCTACAAAATCCTCAAAAATCTCAACTACAAAAACACAAACATCCCAATTCATAAATGGGCCAAAGAGCTAAATAGAAACTTCTCACCAGAGGACATTGATCAAGCCAATAAATACATGAGAAAGTGCTCTAAATCTCTAGTAATCAGAGAAATGCAAATGAAAACTACATTAAGACATCACCTTATGCCAGTCAGAATGGCAAAAATGAAGAAAATAAACAATAATAGATGCTGGAGAGACTGTGGAGAGACAGGCACACTAACACACTGTTGGTGGAGCTGCAGAGTGGAACAATCCCCTCTTGAAAGCAGTGTGGAGAATCCTCAAAAAATTAGGGATGAGCCCAACATATGACCCTGCTCTTCCACTCCTGGGTATCTTTCCAGGGGATTTACAATCAGCACATCACAGTGACACAGCAATATCTATGTTCATAGCAGCTCAATTTACTATTGCTAGACTATGGAAACAACCCAGATGTCCCTCACTGGAAGAATGGATCCAAAAACTGTGGTATATATATACCATGCAATTTTTTCACAGCAATTAGAAACAATGATATTGCAGCCTTTAAGGTAAATGGATGGCTATGGAAGAAATTATGCTTAGTGAAATCAGCTAAACCCAGAGAACCAAGGGTCGAATGTCTTCACTCATCTGTGGAGGCTGGAAGTAGACCCTGGCCATTGAAATATGTGCTGTACTATCCTGTGTTAAATCCAGATAAGGTGTAATGCTATACAACCTAATACATTTTTAGAGATATTGTGAATAAGGAAGGGAAGGATGAGGATGTGTAATCGCAGGGGGCACTCCTGCAGGTAAATCTAATATTCAAAAACTACACATTTTATATTATTTGGTAAAGACTTGTATGGTTGTTCAAAAATAAAAAAATAAGATAAATGGGAAAAAAGAATATATGTAAGTACAATTAACTCTCTTAATGCGCTGCATAAAATTAGTGTTATGACTTAATTGCTTTATTAGAGCAATAAAGATCAATAAGATAATGAAATTCCATCAATGTGAACTCCAGGAGCATTGCTAAGCATGCTAATTATGCCATTTATTCTCTGTGTTTAAAGATTCTCATCCTTTGTATTTTCATAATTTAAACTTTTCAATAATATTTAATTTTCACGTGAATAAATTAACCCACAGTATGGGTAGGAATGGAAGCAGTAGCTTACCCGGGACCAATGTGGACTACAGGAGAGAGCTCAGAGGTCTTGAGAAGTTATCTAATTCTGAGCCCAATTTCTTCTTGGCCTGGTGTCCTTGAACTAGTGCCCCACCAGTTTCACCCTCAGTTTGATCAGTTGTAAAATAGACAGTGTGTGCTTTTGAGGTAATATTTGTTCAGAAATAATCATAGTGATGTTCACCTTGGCAGCATATATTCCAACATTGGAGGGTGGAGAGAAGATATGCCTGGCCCTTGCACAAAGAAGGCTTGCAAATTTATTCACCATTTTATTGAAAAAATAATAATGTTTGCTAATGTCTGTGTGCAAAAACATATTTTATTTCATACCATACTAATGGTGTGAAAATAGTTGCATTAAAATCCTCACTTTAGAGTGGACCAAAGACAAAGACACAGATAAATTAAGGAAGGAAATTGTAGAGGAAATATGTGGAGAAAGTCAGGATTTGATCCCAGTCACCCAGCCTGGAGGTCCTATGCTTGCATCCCTAGACAATGATCAGTACTGCTATGAGAACAATGGCCTTCATTTTAAAGTGTCACACAGGAGTCACAGCAAGTGCTGCAGACAACCTGGGACTAAAATGCCAACCACATTCCTGTCCCTTCCAGCTCAGTCTCCCAGTGGGTGTTAGGTAGTCAATGGAGGTTAGCATATGGAAGGGAGAGTGAGGGCAGAGCCACTAGATCTTTTTTTAAATTTTATTTTATTGAAGAGTTGAGTTGTAAAACAAATAGTTTTATAGTAACAATATGAAAGGTACCTGATTTTTTTTATCTGATTAAGTGCTCTTATTTTTTCCTTTTAATAATGTTTCCACATTTCAGGAAAAGGCATTGAAATCCACACCCACTCTCACACTTTCCCTAGAAAGGTTTAAAGATCATTTTGGTTTAAGCATTCATACCCCTAGCCAATTCTTGGCAATTTAATATGTCACTCTTGGGAAATCAAAGTAATGCTATGGCATGATTTTGTTCAGGTAGTCAGTGCTCACATAGCCATATGAAGAGAGGTACCTGATCTTAATGCAGAATCACCCCTACAGTACCCACACCCCAATCTTTTGACTCATCTATATTTCCCCTATAACAATTTTAAATGTTGATAGATAAATAGATAGATGATTGATAATTAGAAATAGACAAATAGATAGAAAAGTATGCATTTTCCGAATTTAAATGATTGCATAAATATTATTTGGCTTCTTGGGGGAATAAATTTTAAACTACATTATTGCTTCCCTCCCAGATCCCTCTTTATCATCTCTCCCTATCTCTTACCTCCCCACTGCATATCTGTGGTTCCTCTAAATTATGTGTTGCTTTGACTTTGGTGAGTCTGGGACATGAGGCATGAGGTTGATTTTTCACCCAATCCTGGATTTTACTCCAGCCTTTAAAATTGAGGGAGAATATTTGACCCTTGAGTCTATGGGTTTGGGTAATTTTGCTCAGCATAATTTCTTCCATTGCCATCCATTTACCTTCCAATAACAGTGCACTATAGCCATACATATTGTTGAGGTTCATTTTGATATAATTATATAAACCTGATATTTAATTTGCTCCAAATCAATCACCAAAACTTTCTCTTTCCTTCCCCTCCTCCATCCATCTCCCCTTTCCCTTTATTGTACCAGGCTTTCTTCTATTTATTCATAGTTTTTTCAATTAGGGCAATTAGATACACATAATATGCAATCACTGTGGAATAATCATACATGTGCGGAGGATTGTTTCAGAATTATTCCACCATTTATCACTTCTCACAACTCCCTCCATCCCCTCAATTTCCTTGATCTTCTCCACTGATCTCATTTCTGTTTTTATGAGATTGCCCCACCTTTACACCACCTTCATTTGTGGAGAATAAAAAAATAATAAAAAACCCTCTACCCTTTTTTGGGGGGGGGAATCTACGTATTTCCTTTAGCATGATGTTCTCCACTTTCACCTGTTTAGAAGCAAATCCACAATTTAATAATTCTTGATGAGCATTTGAAAATCTATTGTGTCTTTATCCATTCATCCCGTGATGAGCATCTGGGTTGAGAGCAACCTTCTTATTTTGATCCCTTCTTCTTGTTCAAGGGAGTGAACCATGGGCATTAGATGGAAAGGATTGTCTTACAGAGATACAGAAATACAGCTGAATGGCAGGTGTATACACGTTTTATTTATGTTAATCTGGAGTTAGATAAAAAAATGTGTCTGCTGGATTCATGGAAGAAGGCCTGCAGGAGCCATTGTTTTCTTGGCTCAACATTCATTTACCCCTATGGGTCTGGTGGCAGGTGTCTTCCCTCGGGCGGGGCCACAGAGCTGTGACGTCATGACGTAGGGCGGTCCCCGGCACTCGCCAAGCCCCGCGCAGCTGCAGAAGAGAGCCCAGCCCGGAAGCCGCCAGCCCACAGAAACCGTCGCCATCAATGCAGCTTCCAGGTCGCGGTTTGCCGCCCGCCGTCCTGACCCGACCAGAGCCCAGTGGACCCTGCCTGAGCAGTGGCTCCGGCCCTCGCGGGTGAGGCGGGTGCTGGGGGGCGGCGACGGGAGGAGTACTACGCCGACTGCTCCCGTCACGCACTTATCCTAGAGTCCAGGCTCGACTCCCTGGTAGTGGAGACCCCCGCAGAAGCTGCTGCACCTTGAAGGAGGAGGTGGGTGCTGGGCGGCCTTCCGGGAGGGCGCAGCCTCCTTGGGTGGGGGCACGGAGGCTCCTGGAGGGGTGACACCTGGCGGCGGGTTGGGCCACATTAGAGGTGTCCTCAGCCAGGGTGGGCTTGTACCTCCTCAGGGCGGAGGTGTGGCTTGTGAGTTAGCGGGGTGTGGGGCTTGAGGAATGGGGAGCCGCTGGAGTCTATGCTGGGTGCAGGGGAGTGAGGATCCTCCAGGTGGGAACATACATTGAGCTGTCTGGGTGGGAGCCGGTTTTGTGAAGGAACAGGTGTGTGGGTGTCAGTGAGGGGATCTTAAAGGAGAGAGAAGCCCCTGGGGACAGGCAGGCCTGTTGGGGGAGCAGAGCAGTCTTTGGCAAAGGGGAGAGTTTCAGTTTCAGACATAAAGATTCCCTCCTGTTCCCAGTCTTTGTAGCACCTCCAGGAGCTGGGGGTCCCTTCCCTGAGGGTCCCATATCACGGCCCTTGGACTGCTCCCTTGGCAGAGGTGGCCACCTTTCCCTTACCTCCCCACACACAGGAGGGTGATATCAGACAGGCTTGAGCTATCTCTCTGCTCTTTCAGTCTCCCTTGGGGGCCAGCCTGGAGCTTAGTCAAACAGCTGGATTTATAGCTAAGGACCTGCCAGATCTCTATAAAGGTGTGGAGAGTTTAAAGTGGTGGGGCATAGGATAATATTCAAATGTCTGGACTCTGTGTTTGTGTGTGTGAGAAAGAGAGAAAGTGCAGGAGCGTGGGTGCGCACATGCAGCTGTGGAGGCAAGAAACTATGGTTCTAATTATGTGTATATGAGAATGTAGCTGCTTCTGACTGCTGATATTTATATTTCTTGGTATTATGTGTCTGTGTCTGTGTCCGTAAATGCTTTTCAGATTATGAGTCTGTATTTGTGTGAAGTCTGTGTGTTGTGTAAATGAGTAAGGATGTGATATTGTGTTTGTGTGTGCAAGCATGTTCATGAGGTGTTGGGTGTCTGTATTCATGTGGTGTGTCTGTATTGCTCTCCTCTTGTTGACCACTCCCATTGCCTGGCATCCCATTACACCATGTGTGCATCTTGTGAGTTGTCAGCCTAGGATCTTAACTGTAGAACATGTGGGCCAGCCTGATTTTTGGTTTGTAAGCAAATGGTGGATTGGCCCAATTGAGGAGGGTAGCTGCAGACAAGAGTGTCAGGAAGGCATCTGGGTGACAGGGCTTTGCTGTGGTCCCTCTGTGCCACCAGCTCTTTCAAAACCTTGCGCAGTTCCCTTCTCTTCTTTGGGACTCAGTTTTCCCATTTGTACATGGAAGCATTGGTTTCAGAGTATGTGTACAGCTGTTGAGTGGTATGTGATTGGTGAAGTGAGCCTCAAGGACCCTAGAGAGATGGGATTTGAGAGGTGGGGCCCTCCAGGAAGGTTTGAAGAATTCTCTGTTACCATGGAATTCCATAGTTTTACTGTAACCCAGTCATTCCTTTCCTTTTACGCTTATAATCGTTTTTTATTTTTAAAAAATTTTTGTTAAGGAGTTGAATAATTGTACAATAATAAATGTATATAAACTAGCAATATGATATGCAGTTATTCTTAAACTCAAATTATCCTACATTACACCTACCTCAGTCTCTTTCTTCTTGTATACTTTACCTCTACAAGCAATATAAATATTTAGATGGTGAATTTTCCAGAATTAAATGATTGCACAAGTATTCTTTGTATTGTAATGGGTGAAAAGAGTATGCTACATAGTTGATTGTCTCTCTAGATCCCTGCCAATCCTCCCTCCCTCTCCCTTTGATCAGACATCTCCCCTCACCCCTTCTCCACACCCACATATCTCTGGTTCCCCTCAATTACTCTTTGCTGGTCTAATATATGAGTTTCACAACCTTCCACCCAATCCTGGGTTTTGTAATGTTCTCCACAAATGAGGGAAAATATTCAACTTTTGAGTGTCTGGGTTTGGCTCTCTTCACTCAGCATGATTTCTTCCATTGCCATCCATTTACCTCGGTCATACTTAATGAACAAGGGGAAGAAATTTGCCCTCCGTCAAACTTGGGTTGCTAGGTAATATTATGGTCAACCCATTGAACTTGAATTAAAAAAAAAGAGTGTAAGTATGTGTTGCTCAGTATGGCCACCATATCCCAGGACCCTCTCTAGAAACATTTTGGTTGTCACAGCTGAGAGTGCCCCTGGTGTCCAGCAGGAAAAGCCAGGCATGCTGCTGGACATCCTGCACTGCATGACCCCCTACCCAGGTCATCATCATCAATTTGGAACATCCAGCCGGAATGGTGATACTCTTCTTTTTCTGAAATGCTGGGTCAAGATATTTGGAATGTTTTCCATTTTTGAGGATATTTGAATACACAAAAGAGATATTGTAGGGACAGGAGCCATATCTACATATGCAATTCTTCTACACTTCTTTTGCACTTATCCCTGCTGCCTGAAGGCAACTTCATAAATATTCCTTGTGTACCTCCATTTTGATAGGTATGAGCTGTCACAGAAGGTGAGGTGTGGAAGTTTCAACATGTTTCATCACATTGGCATCAGAAAAGTTTGGATTTTGTATTCATGAATTAGGGATATGAAACCCTACTGTTAAGGTTGGAAAACCTGTGATGATGTGGTACTAATGTACCCCGCACCTACTGTGCCCCTTCCAGATAGTCTTATGTGCAAATCCTGTTCTTAAGTAACTCATTTTCACTTCTTTTAAATTGCTCCTTATGCATGTTTGGGGTTCAGAGGGAGAGTTGGGGGCAGTTTTTGCTTAGCAGTGCTGTCTGGGACAAACTTCTTGAACCAGCATCAGTGTTTCACCTGTGAAGTGGGCTGGAGCCATCAGGGAGGGCAGACTTTATGCTATTGTTACCATTGCCTAATTCCTCCTAGCTCATGGAATCGACATGCTGTGCTTGGTACCATGCACAGTGCTTCCCAAGCCAGGTTCCCTTAGCTCCTCCCCATGGCCCCAAGAAGAAAGCAATCATCTCCTTTACTTAATACATGGGGAACTGAAGGCACAGAGATTTTAAGTAGCCTGCTTTGAAGTCACACCACCAGTGCATGGAGCAGTCAGAATTCTAGCACTACTTTTCACAGATCTTGGGATCCTGTTGTGCAGGGGACCCAGGTGGGGGAGCTCTGAACTTCAGGCAGGCCCTGGAAAACAGTTTGGGGTCAGTTACATATAGGTGAGATGAGACAGGAAAGTCCATTCATCCCAGTCTGTGCAGAAGTGTGAAAGTCAGGCTACATCCTTTGGACTTTTCCAACAGGTATCAGGGAGGTATAGAAGATGTATGGGCAAGGAAGGTTTTGCTTAGAGCTGTCCTTCTAGATGTTTTAGCTGATACCAATAAAGGGTGGATATTTTCTGTTGGATCTTAAAAGAAAACTCTTTTCCTCTCTCCTTCCCATTCTTGTTCCATATAAATATTTACCGAACATCTACTGTGTCCAGACACTGTTCTGTAAGATGAGAAGCAAGTTAAGGAAATTACTTACATACTTTCAGTCTGTTGTGGGGATGTATCAAAATTGACAAGTGCCATTGGTGAAATAAAGGATGGAGAGAGATGGAAAGTGCTC
>PVKS010049387.1:0-12002 GCA_004027875.1 Aplodontia rufa
TCTCTCATATCACAAAGCTGGCTAAGTTTCAAGTCAAAATCTGTAAACATCCTATTTGTGAACCACTCACTTCTCCACCTTTGTGTGAGCCAGGAGATTTAGTTTTGGTTAAGACTATTCCTTCTAACTCCCCAAGTTTAGACCCTATCTGGAGGGGACCCTTCTCTGTAATTCTTTCTACCCCTTCTGTAGTAAAGATGCTTGGACAAGAGAACTGGATTCACCATTCTTGGGTGAAAGTATGCCATCCTGAATCAACTTCCAGAGAAACTGCTCCTTCTCAAGAAACTAAGGAATGGTACACCTGCACTCCACTGGAAGATTTAAAATATCTCTTCCACAAACAAAATGGTGATATGTAAACTTTTCTGCATTTCTTTCTTTATCCTTTTGGATGACATCGTTGGAATTAACTCTTTCCTAGACTGGGCTCAACAATATACCACTAGATTACAAAAAATCAATTGCTGGATATGTGGATTACTGCCCCTTTCCAGCACTACTGGGCTACCTGGTGGGCATCTCCCTTACAAGGGAATGACTGGGTAAAGCGCAATCTCTGATGACAGAATAAAAAAGGGAGATGCACTCTTTACAGACTGCTACTTGTACAAATGTCAAATTATGGCCTATAAATAGGACTTTATCACAACCAGGCCATGGGAAAACTTTGATTTTAGAACAAACTAACTCTCAAGCTTTTGCAACTGTTAAACCACATTCAAATTCATCTACTCCTCACTTGCCACTAGTAATGCCAGAATGTCAAAGATATAAAGATGGTTACTACCAAGTTTGGGGTAAATAGATATGGTTTACACCCACCATCGGGCATTGAAACCAAGAAGTTCCACTCTGTTGGGAGCAATGTAATCACACTTCAGATCAATGGCCTAATTCTACTGGGGAATTAAGATGGACCCCAGAGTCATGATGCCAGCATATTGTAATTTTACAGGCCGAGGATTGGACTGGGACTAATTGGCTCTTAAGGCCTGGAATCAGATGGCCAGCACCCAATGGGACCCAATGGATATGTGGAACCAATTTATGGCCCTGGCTTCCTCCAGGCTCAATAGGAAGATGAACTATTGGATAACCATGGATGCAAGGGAGACGGATACAAAGTATAGGACAACCAGCAAATCTCCCCAACCTTAAACATAGGTGGGGATGATCTGTTTTTCATTGGTATGATCATTTGGTTTCACTATTTATGCCACAAATTGGATGTAATGTGGCATGTAGAGACCCTAACTAATTACACTCAAAATGCAATTCATGATGTTGAACATGGTATTTCTGTCCTTAACACAGAGGTGGCACACAGAAGCAAGGCTATTGTACAAAATCAATGGCTTTAGATGTTCTCACAGCAGCTCAGGGAGTCACCTGCGCCATCATTCTAACTGAATGCTGTGTTTACATTCCTGACAACTTTAATAATGTGACCAAGGTCCTTAAAGGCTTACATTCCCAAATAAATGCCATGGCCTCACCAGACTTGTCACGGGGACTGTTTAGCTCATGGTTTTCTGGCACCCCCTGGTGGAAAATGTTGCTGGTTATAGTCGCCATCATACTTGTTGACATTTGGGTACTGCTGCATCTATTGCTGTATCAATTTTACTCCAGTACTTATATCTTCTTTCTTCTATCATAGAATACCTGCCCCACAGATAGCTCTGTGTTTCTGCCTGACCAAACATTTACTGTGGCCACTTCAATAGACCCTGCCCATAACCAGAGGCAAGCAGCCCATGAGCACTCCAGATGATCTGTATCACAGACTCCTTATTCAATTCAAACATTCTTAAGCGAAACCCCAAAGCTGCTTGCCCCATGATGCCCACTTTTCATCCAGAAGTAGACAGATTAGTTGTTACCTGAACCCCTATAGCAGTATGAGTTTCCCTAATCAGAGTGGGGAAGGAGGCAGAAAAAGCTAGGTAGTCTGTGTAGGCAGAATGATGAGGGTTGATAAGGAGGAAGTTAGCTGATGACCATTTTTTTTTTTCTGAGTGGGCAAAGAGCATCTGCTGTCCTAAGTAAGCAGAGGTGTATATCAGCTTCACATCCCCCTTTGCTAACAAGGGTGGTCCAGACAGTGACTTCCCTTATGTTGATAAAGATGCTTGTGGACCAGAACCAAAGGCTGGATCAGACCAGAATTTCACACTCATGCTCGTAGGCATGGGGGAGAGAAGGCAATGATTGATCAAGGGAAAAAAATCTTAAAAAGGGTGAGTCACATCCCTTCTTCAAGTTCTCGGCTCCAAGTCTCCCTTCTCCTGGAGAAGACTTTTCTTTCTATCCTTTCTTAAATAAACTTTGCTCCACTTGCCTCGGTGTCCCTCAGTTTCATTCTTCACCTCCAAGAGGACACAAACCCAACATCTGGAGCAAACAATTTATTTTATTTAAGAAAGAAAGAGCTTCTCCGGGAGAAGGGAGTCTCAAGCCAAGAAACTCAAAGAGGGGATTCCAGCTCATCTTTCTTATAGTCTGTCAAGATTCTCTGCCTTTGATCATTGCCTTCCCTCCCCCTTGTCTGGGAGCAGGACTCAGAAGCTCTGGTCTGATATACTCTTTTGTCCTGGGCCCATGAGCACCTTTGTCAGCAGAAGAGATGACTATGTCCTTCTAGAACACTTTTGTTAATAGAGGACTTTATTAGCATGAGGATGGGGGATGGGGGATTGTAACAACAGACACTCTTAAATTCTCCGCCTCAACAGACTCAGTGAGCTTTTGTATTGAATTATAGTTAAAATTCTTTATTCTAAATTGTACAATTTGGTGGGTTTTAGTACATTCACAAGGTTATGAAACAATCACCACTATCTAATTCCTGGACAGTTTCATCATGTCTAAAAAGAAACCTGTTAGCAGTCACTCTCCATTTCCACCTCCCCCACCACAATCACTAATCTGCTTTCTTCTTTTTTTTTAAGAGAGAGGGATAGTGAAGCAGAGAAAGAGAGAATCAATTTTATTAAGTTTTTCATTGCTCCAATACTTTGCTGTGTACATGGTGCTGGTGTTTGAACCCATGTCCTTGTGCACGTGAGGTAAGCACAGTAACCGCTGAGCCACTGCTCCAGTCCCAGCACTAATCTGCTTTCTGTATTTATGGTGTGGCCTATTACAGACATTTCGCATGAATGGAACCACACAATATGTGGCCTTGTGTGCCTGGCCTCTTTCACTCAGCATCATGTTTTCAAGATTCATCCAGGTCCTAGCATGTATAAGTACTCCATTCCTTTCTATGGCAGAATAAAAGTCCATTAGATAGCTATACCAATTATATTTATCCATTTAACAGTTGATACATATTTGGGTTACTTCACTTTTTTGCTATTACAAATAACACTGTTTTGAACATTCATATACAAGTTTTGCTGCAGACATGTTTTCAGTTCTTTTGGAAACATGCCTAGGAGTGTAATTATCTGTTCATATCATAACTCTAAGGTTGAACTTGTTGAAGAACTGCTACAGTATTTCCACAACTGCATCATTTTACAGTCCCATCAGTGCATGAGGGTCCAATTTCTGCACATCCTCATCAAAAAGTACTTATTATTTCTAGAATTATTCTTCATTTTATCTCACCAACACTGCCTCAGCCACATTAGTATTGCAACAGGTCTAGAAACTAAAAAAACTTCCTACATGTACACAGATTTTCTGACGCTCATAAATACACTAAAAATGACACCAAGGTACTGCTTCTAAAATTTCCTGGCAGGGAAGAGTTTATTTGTAATCATACGTTCCTCATTAAAACCAGAGACAAAAACACTTTCGGAACAAGCGCTGTTTTAAACACCGAGCAACCTGGGAGAGGCAGTAGAGGAACATTTGAAGAGCTTTCTACAGGCATTTCACTCGGGCTCTCGCTTTTAGGACAGGGTAAAGAAGTCTGAACCCCGAGCAGGACTGCGGGAGCAGCCACACACGCAGAGCCCCGCCCACTGACGCTCTACCCCTCTGCCGAAGTCCACGCCCCCCGACGATGAGGGGCGGGAATAGGAGACCAATCCGCGCGTGTCTCCGGGTGCAGCGCTCCGCACTGGCTGATTAAATCTGATGACGTAGCAACTCTCCTATCCGCACGTTAGGGGCGTGGCTAGGGTCCGCCCGCCGCGTAGAGCGGAGGGAGGAGACCGCTGGCGGGGGCACGTGACCTGGGCCTGGCGCCGGAAGCTACCTATCTGGTGGGGAGCTCCTCTAGCACCTAGGGCTGCAATGGTGAGTGAGGACGCATGCGCGGCAGTACGCGCTGCGGGTTCCGCTCAGTCTCCGACAATCTTTGGTTGCCCCCTCCGAGGCGGGTATTCTACCCTTGCGTCCCGTCCGCCCCGGGACAGGGAGGGAATGGAGATGGGAGGAGCGGCGCAGAGGGTTGAGGAGGAACCTGCGCGAGGGTGTGCGGGGACTGGGAGTAGTCTGCGGCGGTAGGGGCGGGACTCCTGCGACTGGCAAGAGCGGCGACGTGGAGGGGCGGGTGAGGTTGCTAAGGCCTTCGGGGGCAGCGGAGCGCGGGAGTGGAAGGCCCAGGGGATCCCGGAGGAGGAGGGCAGTTGGAGACTAAGGAGGATCAGCCTGCTGGTCCTGTAGAGGGGAGAGGCACCGGGAAGGGGCCTTGGGCAAGAGAGAGATTTGGGATTGCAGGTGAAGAGTACGGAGAGCCATCCTCCAACAAGCTCCTCACTGCTTGCATCTTTATCCACTAGACTTCTGCACTGACCCAGGGCCTGGAGCGAATTCCAGATCAGCTCGGCTACCTGGTGCTGAGTGAAGGTGCAGTGCTGGCGGTGCGTTCTGGGGAAAGGGAGGTGGACCCCTTAGCACTCATGGCTGGTTAAACCCTTTGAATATTGCCCAGTTTCACCTAATTTGTCCTCATTTTTCTCCTTTTACTTGGCATATTGTAAGGCAATACTGGCATATACATGCCATCCTTCCTAGCATTATAGTAAGCTTTTGCTAATTAACCTTGGAAATCTTAGTCTCCTGTTCCATGGTACAGAGTTCCAAAATTACCAAAGTCATACAACTAGGTAGGTTTGTTGATAAAAATTAACAGTGCCCAGGTGTTTCTCCAGTACGTCTTTATTCGATATTTTTTGAAGACACCTTTGTATTTTGTTATGTAGTACTATACAGTGTGGCTCTCTAGAAGTTTTTGCTCTTTCTGGAAAGACAAGTCTTAAAGTTCAAGGTTGAAAGCAGTACAAAGGGTAAAGGCTGCAGAGGAGTTCAAAAATGAATGACTTTGCCCTTGGTGTGTTTATGTTGAAGATTTGCAAAGGTTTGGAGGAAGAGGATATAGTAGAGAACGGATCTGATTGAGGAGGACTTCCAACTTCAACTCCAGGTTGACACATTGGGAGTTAATCTTGAGGGTAACAGAAGCTTTGAAGGTTTTTTGAACAGAAGCAGGACCCAAACGAAAGAAAGGGTTGAGCAAGAGTTAATAGTTTGGAGATGGGCTAGGCAGGGAGTGATCTAGATGTGAGACTGGCCTCAAGGCAGTAAGGTGCAAGGATGAACCCATACATGTGGTGGTAATACTTAAGATAGGCACTTCTGCTACAGGAGATACTTCCATTCATGAAGACTTTGAACTGAGAAGCCTAGAATGACAGGGTACCTTAACATGAAGCTGAGAAAGGAAGTTGATTGGGAGGGAGGTGGATAAGGGAAATTTTTGATGGTTTCACTGTAGACATCAAGTTCAAGTAAGAATAACAGTAGTTAATAAATACCGGAAGGGGTTGTTCTTAGGATTTTCCCTGAATCGTCTCATGTAACTCTTACGAGTCCACAAGAGAGGTACTGTGGTCCTTAATATACAGATGAAGAAACTGAGGTGCAGAACAATGGAGAACTAAGGGAACTAAACTTAACCTAGAGTACAAGTTGATAACACAGAGATAGGAGAGGAAGTTGAGACAGTCACCAGAAAAGAGGAAGTCCAATACTGTCATCACTTACCCAAGGAGTAGATAGAGGTAGGGGTTCAAGAAGAAAGGGGATGTTTACATTTCAGATTGTACAGACAAGGCAGCGAGTGGGAAGACTGAGAAAACAATGAAGCTTTAACAAATCACTGGTGGACAGGCATCACTCTTGGAGAATGAGATTTTTACAACATTGGTGGGGACAAGGCAGGACATCGTTTCAAGTGGTTAAAAAATAGTCCGAATTGCATGAGTCACTTGCTGCTCAGGGAAGGAAGCCCAGTATTGTACAAATGAGGAACAGGATGGCATACAGAGGGAGACTTACAGGGAGGTTTTAGGTCAGGTTTTCCAAAACTGGGTGACCTGGGTATTGGAAAGCAGAGATGTTATAGTGTGAGAGTCAGAGGACTGCTTCCCAATTCTGTGCCCTCATTTCTGAACCTTCCCCTCCCCGTTCATTGCAGTCATCTGGCGATCTTGAGAATGATGAGCAGGCAGCCAGTGCCATCTCTGAGCTGGTCAGTACGGCCTGCAGTTTCCGGCTGCACCATGGCATGAATGTTCCCTTCAAGCGTCTGTCGGGTGAGCCCTAGCCCCTGCCCCTGTTGCTGGGTGGTATTTCCAGGTGTTTCTTTTTAGGGAATGATACCTGTCTCTTTGCCATCACCTCCCACCAACTACTACGTCTAGGGTTCAGCCACTTTTCTCCCTCTGGGATTCCCCCAGTGTCAGGACTGAGTAAGAGTCACCTCTCTTACAGTCTCTCTGCCTTGAACTACAGAATTGCTTTGCCCTTCATCCCAGCCAACCTGTGACCCCATAGAGTTTGTCGTACCCACTAACTCTGTGCCTCCTTCCCTCTCCTGGGGGGGGAGGTGTGTTTCCCCTCCAGTGGTCTTTGGAGAACACACACTGCTGGTGACTGTGTCAGGACAGAGGGTGTTTGTGGTGAAGAGGCAGAACCGAGGCCGGGAGCCCATTGATGTCTGAGTTTGCCAGGGGGCCAGGTTGGAGAAACAGACTGGATCCTCAGGCCTCTGTGATGAGGAAGCACATGTGTCCTCCACCTCTTGCTTGGCTTGCCGCTGAACTAGGGTCTTCTGCTTAACCTTCCCCACCCCCACCTGAAGAGCAAAGATTTGCGGAGTTTGTGCTATGTTAAGGAGAATGGGGCAAGGATTCCTATCTCTCCACTCCTAATAAACATGAGTGTAATGTTCCTAGGCTCAGGATGTGTGTATGGGGGAGGGCTGCATTCAGGTGTCTGGTCTTCCACCTTCCAGACAGTCAAGGGTGGGTGGGACAGGGCCACTGCTGGGTGTTCTAAAACTGGGAATCCGAAAAACAAGGACAGAAAGGGAGCTGAGGGGAGCTATGTGTGTGCATGCTGAAGGGAATCATCTTGAGCCTCAGTGGTCTGCTCCTTCCACCAACACACAAACAACAGTCATTCTTCTCCCTCCTGAATGGGCATTTAATAGTCTTACTTCAGTTGGAAGCTGTAGTTTAAGAATAAGTTACAGGAACAGACCAAAAAAAAAAAAAAAAAAACACAACTTAAAGTGCTTCAGGCTGCCAACGTAAACATGAGGGGGAGAGGAGGCCACCTAGTATCTCCCCAACCCCTGAGACAGGAGGGTCATTGTCAATAGTCCCTTTACCATCACCACCTTCTAATCTGAGCCCTGTGGGTGGGTGGAAGGGAATGTTGGAGGCAGAAAGGAAGTAATTGGAATGAGGACAATACTTTGTAAACTTAGAACAAGGATGAAGGGAAAGGGAAGGGAGCTCTTGGAGCCCTGCCCTGCCTGGGGTGGGGCCAGCCCCCCCCACAGGAACTCAGGGAAGCGCTGTTCTAGTGCTGCAGTCATACCACCCACTTCACAGCTTCTGCCCTCATCCATCAGCAG
This sequence comes from Aplodontia rufa, assembly GCA_004027875.1. Taxonomy (NCBI): domain Eukaryota; kingdom Metazoa; phylum Chordata; class Mammalia; order Rodentia; family Aplodontiidae; genus Aplodontia; species Aplodontia rufa. The sequence continues at coordinate 7,886 of PVKS010049387.1, forward strand.
ACACAGACAGGCAGCCCTGCTGGGCTTCTTCACCCACACTGGGAGGTGTCCCGGGGGAGGCACAGTCTGGGAGCAAGGAGCCCTCCAGGGGCTTTACGTTTCTGTAGTACATGGGAGGCAGAGCCACGTGGTGCTACTTGACGGGCTCCACCACCAGGACTTTGCACTCGCGCTTAGCAATCTTGTCCAATGAAAGCACAGCCTTGTCCGGGGGCAGGTAGAGAGGGCGGCCAACCGGGGAAGCCACAGGGGGTGTGATAGCCCTGCGCTCCATCACGCTGCCGGACCTAGGAGAAGGCAGAGGCTGTGGGCTCTGCTTAGACTCCGCACCACTCCCTGCTCCCTAATTCCAGCTTCTACCCAGGCCATGCCACACCTGTCCCAGTTCCTACCTACCTCATGAGGTGACTTCGGGAAGGCTGTTGGTGGGAGAAGGACTGAGAACGGCCCAGGCTTGCCTGATGCCTCTCCACCAAGTCCCGGACAGCGGGGCTGCTGGGGCTACTCTTGCGAGAGAGGGGCCGGGCCTCAGGAGGAGGGTGGGACACACTGGCAGTGAACTGCAGCTTCAGTTTCATGTGTTGGCTCAGCTGGGTAGGGAGATACACAACAGTATTCCAACTTTCTGGGCCCAAACCTTCCCACTGAACAAACCCAAATCAGAGCTCAGCTTCACTTTTCCCTCTGCCACCCACATTTCCACTATAGAAGCTAGGGGCTATGACTGTTCCTCCCCAATGTCCTGCAGCACTGGCCCACCTCAAAAAGCCCAGTCCTCAGAGCTTGGAAGGCCACACTGAAGGTGAGCGCGCTGCCCTTCCGGGAAAAGCCAAGGTTGTTGAGGGGTGTGTGACAGACGATGGAGTCCAGGGCTGCTTGCATGGCCCGGCGCTCCTCCTCACACAGCTGCTTTCCTAGGGGCAGAAACAGGCACCAGTGAACACTGGACGGTGTTCCTCAATTCCCAGAGGCCTTCATCAGCATGATCACATTTGATCTGTGAAGCATTCTGTGGAACAAACTGAGGAAACGTCATCTTTTGCCAAGGTTATAGGTGAAGTAGCTATGCAGTGTGCTGAGGTTTGTTCCACTTAACTCACTGTTCTGAATAACAACCCAAAACGTTAGGACTGGGTGTGGGGGTACATGCTTACAATCCCAGTGACTTGGGAGGCTGAGGCAGGAGGATTGCAAATTCAAGGCCAGCCAATTTAGCAAGACACTGTCTCAAAACAAAAAATAAGGACTGGGGATGTAGCTCAGTGGTAGAGGGCTCCTGGGTTCAATCCCCAGTACCAAAAACTAAATAAAATAGTAGGGGTGAGGATAAAGGCCCAGAGAGTTAAGTAACATACCCAGGCCACACAGCTATAGTCAACAAAAGAGGTAGAACTCACACTAGATTGTAGCCCTATCAGCTGCGCCCTTCAAGTCACTGTCCCACTGCCTCCCTAAACTATCCATCTGTGATCCTGAGGAGACCACCAGGTACAGAACAAGAGCCACCCACCATGGTGGGACTGGCAACAGATCTGAGCTGTTCTCATTGATCTACCTCCTTGATTTCTGACTTTTCCCTCCCTTCCCAGCCAGGCAGCTGACCCACCAGCCTGTGCGTGCTCCGGGGTCCACACAAGCCGCACAGCAAGGAAGTCTTGGAGATTGTTCAGCAGTGTGTAGGTGACAGTGAAACGCTCATAGGTCCGAACAGGGGACTCACAAGAAGCAGTCATCACAAAACATGGGCGGTCCAGGCGGACACTGGGCAGGCTAGGAGCAGTGAGAGAGGGAAGCTGGATGTGGGTCAGGCAACAGAAGTAAGCAGGGTGGTGCCTGGCAGGGGCTCCCACACACTCACCGGTAGTGGGTATAGATGCTCTGTGTGAAGGGCAGCTTCGGGGTGGACCACTGAACCACAGCAATCAAAGGAACTTCAAGGCCCTACAGGTGAGACACAAACTTCACTTCTATCAGAGCTCCTCTCCGGCTAGGAAAGCGCCTAGCTTTTGCCTCCCACTGCCTTTCTTCTCCTTTTTTACCTGAACACACCAATCCCATATGCTCACCTCCTTGGCTCCTGGAGGGGGCTGTTCACCCCCTCTCAACTGAAACAGGAAGTTGTGTTCTTCCAGGGCACTAAGTGGGCAGGGGAAGCAGCCAGAGGTACCAGGGAGCCGGCAGAAGGAACCCATGGAGACTTCCCCAGACTGGTGACTGGTTAAGAAAGGAGGACAGAGCGTGAACAACCCCCCTGCCAGAGCTGTTTCTACTCCCACCCCTGCCACTTCACAGTCCTGCCCTCCCCAGGACCTCACCAGACATTATCCACCAGCAGCACAGAGCCATCGGGCATGACAGGTAGGTAACTGGCATTGAAGTTGGGGAGGATCCGTATATCCCAGATGGAGATCTCCTCCTGGGAGGAGCTGTTCAGCACTGTTGGAGGTAACCGGTCCACCTCAGAGTAGCCAGAACCCTCGGGCCCCACTTTTGCCCACCCAAACGAACCCATCCCCATCAGCCTGCCCCACATAACTACCATCTAATCAATTCTGCTGCTACCCAAGACTTGAGTCAGCAGATCCGCTCACCCTTAAGCACAGTCAAGTGTTTTCCAGCCACAGTGAACTGCCGGCATTTCAAAACCGGAGGGGGCAGAAGCGTCAGCAGGGTGCTCACTGCAGGAGAGAGAAAGTCAAGAAATGAGGGACTGGCCCAGACTTTACTTCCAACCCACAGTTGTCAACTTCCTCTTCTCCCCCATCACGCACTTTCCAATATCACCCCTCCACTCTGTACCCCCAGATCCCAGACTAGTCTTTCCCCTCCTGCAGACTCCTCCCCACCTTGGGCCTTGAAAGCACTCTGCTCTCCCCGGAAGGTCTCCCCAGGAGATCGGGTCTGCAGCAAGCGCAGGTAGCCTTGATCTCTGACCTCTGGTGCCTCAACCTCCCGCTTCCAAACAGTCACTACAATCTGGGTACAGGAGACATTGCACCATAATCAAGAGGAGAGGCACGGCAGGGCCTTGAAAGGGTGTCTGAATTAGGACAACAGCTCCAGCCTGGCCCAACCTACCTTGGCCTTAGGTGTCCCTGGGGGCAGTCTATCTAGTGAAACAGTGAGTGGGAAGATGACCTCATCTGTGGAAACGATGGGTTCCTCCACAGGCAGCTGGGGTTATGAAAGGAATGAAGAGGTCAGGAGAAAGTTAGAGGCGGCCTGCAGCTGTTTCCTTTAATAAAGTCTGCAGCGGTCCTTCATGCCCTCCTCTATGTCATCTGCCTTCTGCCTTAGGTCCCCAGCATTCATCTCCCAAGCTGCCTTTGGCACCCAGCAAGCCGCCCTCAACCCTGTGCCGTGTCACCCCAAGCTCCTCACCGTGGTCGCTGCCCCTGAGGTAGCAGGGCCCGGGCCGTGAGTGAGAAGAGGGCTGCAGCCTCGGAACACGCTCCCACCCCCCGGGTCCCCTCCCCCTGGGGGCTCGGGGTCCGGGTCGCCGGCGCCACTGCCCCCCGGTAGCCCGCCTCCGGCGCTGACCGAAGCCAAGGCGGCCAGAGCAGTTGCCAGTTCTGCCCAGGCCCCTCGGGAACTCAACCCCGGGCCGCCCCCCGCACCAGAGCCCGCGCCGCCCCGGCAGCGCAGCACCAGCAGGAAGCGGACAGTCTCCCCCAGGTACAGATGGTTGCGCCGGGGCAGCGCCCGGTACCGGCCCGGGTCCCCCGCCAGCTCAGCGCGCGGCGGCAGAGGCACCGCCGGGAAGTACATCGAGTAGTCGCACTGGGACTCCATGGGGCGGCGAGGACGGCGCGGACCCGGGCCGGCCGGGGGCCGAGCGGGCCGGGACCCAGACTAGCCCCGGCGGGGAGCGAGGGGGCCCGCAGAGCTGGGCCCGGCGAGTGCGGACGCCCGAGCGGTGCCGCGCGCCGCCAGCCGGCCCCCGAAACCAGCCCGGCCCGGAAACCCGGGCAACGAACCCGGAACCCAGACCCCGCGGCGCCGGAATCGCGGTGGGGGCTGAATGACGGGTGAGAAACCGGAAGCGGAAGAGGAGGGGCGTGGTCTCCGAGGCCCGGAGATCGGTGTGCGCGGCGACCTTGGGAGAAGGGGCGGAGTG